>DWHO01005145.1:0-10523 GCA_018247575.1 Eurytides lysithous rurik | reverse complement strand
AATCATTAGACGTCAAAAAGCGATTGTAAACCAATCCAATTTTGAATAAAGAATTTTGACTTTGACTTTGACTATGAACAGTCAATACTATTATGAATATATATGTTTTTAATTTCATTCTGTTAATTCAGTTGATAGAATGTTGGTGTTGATTTACATTGTTTTCTACGAAGCTAGTCTCGTTGACGTTTTCTTGGCAAGTCTTACAAATTTCTTACTAATGTTCGGTATCGGTGAATTTATTGCTCTATACATAGTTTGGAAATTGTTTAATTGTGCTATGTCCCAGTATTCGAAGCGTCCGGAAGCAATTCACCTTTTCATTTATTTAATACTGCAAAATTGAATCAGTAGCGTGGATTAACAACATGACTTTATTTGCCGGAAGCAATTGTTTTTCAGACTAGGACAAAAGCCGCTTGATCCTGTCGTGCCGGCTTTCGCTGGCTTAATCAAATTTGTCGTTCTCAATTAAACGCGACGTGAGAGTAATTCAACCGACGCTATCCGCTTTCTAGGCCAGTACAGTCGTATCCAATGCAGTTTGGCTGACATAAACCGGCTGAATGGCCGAGGATTGCGGTTCCACGTTGTCCTGCAGCCAAGCTAATGTAAAACCAAAACTACCTGCTACGGATACGGTATTCTATATTCTGCGTATAGCGTGTCTCTAATGTACTTTAGGGGTTTTATAGCTTTGGTTTTATCTTAATATTCACGATTATTGTGTATGTCTCTATGGTTCCTTTTAGCTGTTAGACCTTTCGTAACTGTAAGATCAAAATGGCGTTTTCGGACGGCACGGGTTGTGTCGCACAAACGTGTCGATAAAAATGAGTACCACTTGTGTTATGTGAATTGAAATAAAATAGTAAAGTTGCTTTAAGATAGGTAGGTTTAGTTTACCACAATTTTGTGATATCTGGCCAGGCCCATTTTTTTTTCTCTGAGGAAATGCCTACGCATACCGTTGTTTGCGGGGACTGAAAGTTGACCTCCTGGTTTTGGTCCACGCCACTAGCCACGATTCACGTAGGTAGGGGAGTGAGAGAGGGAGGAAAAGAGGGAAGGGGATGTGCCACCGGACTCACCGGACGAAGCACGGAAGCTAAAACACTTCTACTTTATGCCGATTTTCTGTGAGGTCGTCGTATATATTCGGTTTAAGCAGGTCAATTTAGCAGCGGGAGCAGCTGCGTGGCTCTACCACCATAAAAGACTATGCTTGAGTGAATGTATATAAAAGTTTATAATAATTGTGTTCTGTATATTGTGCGAACTGCCTTCCTCGTTGGCAGCTTTTTACAAAAAATATATTCAAAAACATGTGCGGCGATTAAATGCTCTTACGTTTTACGATGCACGCCCGGAAATAACCGATCTCGATTCGTCCAAACACAAAAAAATAAACGCGAAATAGCCGTAAGCGTCGGAGAAAGTCGATGAACTTTGGCCATAACGTCTGAGGAGATAAGAATATATAGAATTAAATACCATCGGTCAAGACACGGGGGGCGCCGTGGCGTCGCCTCTGACGTTTTTGGCAACGCGCGGCTGGCAAATAATTATCGGGGAATGGAGCAGTTTGATATCTACGCTCCGGTATACTCCGGGAACTTTGCTCCTCTAATAAAGATATATTCGAAAGTTATGCAAAAGTTGGGAAGTTTCTATACGGTCGGAGGGGAAATGTTACACGAGTGTTTGCTTCGATACTTTCGTGTGTATTCTGATCGACGCTATCAGGCGCTTGTTTGAATAACGTTTATTTCGATTTTTGAATTAAAAGAAAGTTGCTACAAAGTTGCTTAGCCTTGTTTTAGTAATTTATCAATGGTTTTTAACAGTATTTAAAAAATATGTAACAAATAATTTATACTTGTTATAACCTTATTAAAGCGTCCTAATATAAGGTGTTAACATATTGGATAATAATCAATATGTGTGGTTTAGTGTAATTGATCATATTCTCTCTGTCTTCAGCTGTTTTTTTTTATTGGAGAAATCGAAGAGTATTTCATTTATTAGTGACACCTCATAGACATAAAATGAATTAAATTTAGAAACTGACTTTATAATTATTTATGCATGTACACAAAAAGGAAAGTATCCTTTTTTTCCGATAGATTTGAGGCTAACTATATGTTGAATGCGTACTATTCGAATGTGAGTGTACCCAATGCGGCCAATAGAAAAGAAAACGTATATTGTGATTCTGTATCGGCGTTATTCTGAATCAATCTGTTTCGAATTGATTAACATCATAATTTAAATTAGTAACCATCGTTAGCGTTTGGCAAGAGGCATAAACTACGGCCTAACACATTCCTTACGTGTTAAATACCAACATTGAAGTGGACGCGCAATGTGATTCAGCCTTGATATCGTTTATTCATTTCCAGCGTGTACACAGATATATGATTGCCATTTCGTGCTCTTGACAATATTGCTTGTGTGCCCTTTGATTGTTTTTAGTTTACGTTTTGTATCTGTGGGAAGGTAATGAAGGCGGTATTCGCATTATTTTAAGTTAAATTAGCAAATCTTAATTTTTATTCCACTTTTTAAAATATGGCGTATTTATTGGGAAACAAACTCTTCAATGTAAATGTGGGAAAGTGAAATGTAGTTTTCGTGACGTTTTTATATCGGGTGAATCACCTGTTCGCGTGCGGCGTTTTAACATTTCTTATAACAGAATATAAAAATAAAGCTATATTTAAGTTTGGCTCCAATGTTTGTTGTATTTGGCCTACTTCTTCGCCTGAGATATTTTAATCTTCGCATACAAATTATGGATGTTATAGATAGACACTACGAATTTTTCGTAGCGTCAGATCGGCATAAACAGTCCCAAGTAAACAAATTAGTAAGTTACCAACTATACAAATGATTACTACAGTACGTTTGAAAACAACTCTGTATGAAGGAAGTCGAAAATGAATCATATAAGATTATCATTTTCAGACAACACACAGTATTTATTACGGAAATAAAATTTAATTACGGTCTCATATAATATGTCGCAGAATATATGTGATCTAATATTAACCTTTTGAAATTATATTGTGCGAATTATAAACTCGTGGGCATCTTATACCGTATGTTATATATGAGTATTCAGTTCCTCATTGAAGTATGCAGTAAAATGTTAGTTTTTTTACGTTTCTATAAAGCATCTGTAAACTTTTGCCACATAACGTTTCCGCTTCTCATGATCTGATGGCATGGTTGCCAAGCATTAACTATAATATATTTTTGAACAAATAGATTTCTTTATGCTGTGAATAGAATCTTAATAGAATTTTCACAACGATTTTAATCTCTAATTCCATATATTTATTAATATCACAACCGATAAGATAAGATTACCACATTCCTGTGTCTCGTTCTCGTTTTTTTGCACGTTTAATAACTACAATAATTTAATACACGGTCGCCGTTGCCTTTGATTTTTCTGATATTATAATTTTGATATAATAAGACTATTTAATATAGCGTAGACAGACATTAAAATTTTTAACTGAATTCACTTTCCCTGTGTTTAATTTGGATAGACATAATTTTAAAAAAACGTTCGTGGTAATTATTTGGCCATCTTTTTTGACTTGAAACAAAAAAGCAATAATTTAGTATCGCGCCACCAACCATAATGGGGCTGATTTTTTTATGCCTTCGTTATGACTCGAATAATGTATGTTAAATGATCATGCGAAAACTTGTCTTGCCTGGTTATGATGTTTAGAAGTCATAACGCACCTGTAAAATAAAAGCAGCCTCAAAGTCGGTGGTGGCGCGAACGAACTTTAGCTTGTTTTATTTATCAATAAAATGCTATTCGCAACGTGCGTGTGTTGTTATCTTCTTAGTTATTTTAATAACGTGAGGGATAAATATAAATCATAATTTTCACAGCGCGAAACACTAGAAAAAAAGTTGTCGGGTGAATCGTAAATTACACTTCACGCGAGCGTCCGTTAACAGGAGTTATTGTCTATTAGGTTATTTAAGGGGAGTGTTAGCATGTCTGATGGTTGTAAATCGAGTTATTAATCGGGGATTATGTGATCCGTACTAATAGAGCGTTTCCTGGCCTTTGTGCGTGCGTGCAGAGTGTGTTTATATCGGCTAGTATAAATGTCTGTATGGAGGATATTCGCAAGGTTAATGGAAACCTGATTAACGTCGGCACGTAATCTCGCCTATGAACCGATTATGTACGTACGCCGAAGGCGATGATATGAAATTTGATTAAACGACTGCATTGATACAGTCCGTCATCGTTTTCGTGTCTGGCCTGGTGTGCGCTCTGGCCCACTAATAGTGTTGGAAAGTTGTTGAATTTTCCATTTTCTTTTGTTCGCAGGCGTGACAATGAGAGAAAAGAGGGGCGGTGCCATGAGCAAAATGCAAAAGCTTAGGAAGCGCCTTTCCCTCAGCTTCGGTAGATTATGTGAGTATCAAACGAATTGGCTATATAACGATTACATTTGCACAAAGTATTTCGAAACAATTGCTTGTTTAAAAACGACATCTACAAAATCATTACAAACTGGCGATTGCCTAGTGATGAAAATTCGACTGTCTCTTGACAAATAAGTTGTTTTTTTTCATGATTTATTATGTAGATAGATGTAAGTTAATATTCGAGCGTATTGATAAGTTTCTTAAAATATTGCAGATATCCTTGTGGTATTAATTTGTTTATAAAAAAAATTAGCACGATTTGCAATAATGTGAATTAGGCATATATCAATACTTATAAACATTCCCATAACATTTTGTACATTTTTCGGTGATGTAAAAACACTGTTTTTATTCAGGTAACTATCCGTACAATCAGCGTTATGTGCAGTGGCGGTACTGTCATACAAGCCCAAAAGTCCGGCTTGCCTTACTAAGGAGTAAAATTTATAAATCTTAATTAGCACATAATTCCCGCAACGCTCAAATTTAAAAATAAGTCATTCGGGAATTATATGCTAATTAAGATTTATAAATTCTACTCCTTAGTAGGGCAAGCCGGGCTTTTGGGCTTGTATGGTAGTACCGCCACTGAATGACATTGCCTAACGACTTTTACTAAGAGGTAGAACTTCAGAGCTCAACTGGGAGGTAATCCAAGCAGAAATGTGCAAGTGCTGTGTTCCGATTTGAAGATCAACGTTGCCAGAGTAATTACTGGCAAAAGTATGACGTGCGTAGGCCAAGCAACTTCTGTATGACACCGTATCGTTATGGGCAGGAATGACGCTTAACATTATTCACACGACTTGCTCATTCCGTTACTTTACGTCCTGGAAAAAAAGTCATACAAAAACATCACTACTAGGCAGTAAAATTGCTGGCCATGCAACGGTGGACCTATATGTTGCAAAGTGACGTGATATTGACCGGGATGTGAGGAACAGGATAAGTACAGGGTGGATGAAGTGGAGATAAGTTTCAGGTATTAATCCCGAGATCTCCGAATGCCCCTGAAGCTTAAGGGGACAATTTATAAGACCATCATAAAACCTGTCGCCATATATGGATCGAGTGTTGGGCGACCAAAAAGTCGGATGAAAGAAGACTGCATGTGACAGAGATGCGAATGTAAAGATGGATGTGTAGAGTAACAAGAATGGATAAGATCAGGAATGAGTACATAAGAGAGAGTCTAAAAGTAGCAGCAGTGACGGAAAAGTTAAGGAGTACCAGACTAGCATGGTATGGGCATGTCACGAGAAGGGAGTTAGAAAAGTTTTGGACATGAATGTGGATGGTGTGAGAGATAGAGAAAGACCGAAGAAAGTGTGGATGGATAGCGTGAATAAATATATGAGTGTGAAAGGTGTGACTGAGGAGATGAAGCCTGATAGAGGAGTATGGAAGAAAAATACATGTCGTGCCGACCCCACCTAGTGGCATAAGGGCAGGAGAAAGAAGAAGTATGTGTTTATGTCGTATTTTTTATTTATGTGCACCTAACATACCATTTCTCCACCACCTTAAGGCAGACTTTTGCCTATGCCTTTGGCATTAAGTCCGGCTTCGTACAATGATAGTCCATAGTGAGTAAATAAACAAATTATTAACAAATTGTGATAATAGAAAGAATAATACCGCCCGCAGACTTTGAACATTTAATAGTTGAAACACAAATTTATTCAAGGACATTCGGTCGAAGCCCGTTGATTACGTCGCTAAATGTTACGGCGTAGATTTTGCGAAACTTCGAAATTTATGTCCCGGGCCATTCTAAGGGGCTTCATTAGAAGAAAATTTTACCTAAACGTCGCTAAAGTTGATTAATACTGAGGCTCTTTGAAATTTTGACACTTTGAACATTTTCCTTTTTTTTTTGAACCATAAAGTTACTGTATATATGGGGTGATATTTTTTTACGACCGGTTTAATTTTAGCTCTTGACGAGATGATTGCCATTGTGTAAATGTTTAAACGACATCTAAGGTATATAACGTCATTATTATCATATTTGTATATATTTATCGTTCTTAACTCATTAATATACATATTGAGTATTAAATAGCACAAAAATTAACTGTTCTTGTGATTCTTTTTCTTGATTACATCCATTGCAATTTATATGTTTACCGTGTATTTTTTTAAAGGGAGGAATTTTTGAGAGATTTTGGAGAAAAGAGGAGGAGGGAGGGGGAGGTATGGAAGGTAACAGAGACAGGAAAGGAAGAGAGGGGGACGGGCCACCGGCCACCTCACTCACCGAACGAAATGCGAAAGCAAAAACAATTCCACTTTACGCCAATTTTTGGTGAGGTCGTGGTACTTATCCGGTTCGAGCCGGCCCATTCAGCAGCGGGAACAGCTGAGTGGCTCTATCACCGTAAAATTTAAAAAGAGCAACAAATTTATTTTAAAACTTAATAATTCTAAACCTTTATTATTGTTTAAAAATCTAAGAGTTACAAAAAGTTAATCGTGACTGTCCTTTATTCTACACGCTTTACAAACGATATACGAAATAAAACTTTGATTTGCGAGGCCAAACTTATTTGCTTGTGACACTCCACAAATCTTATCAATGGCTCTACGATAGAGCGATATAATTCGAGAGCCTAATCAACAATTCCAATGCGTTATCCGGACATTTCATCGGGTAGCCGGGCGCTGAGTATTTGTCAGTGCCCGAGTTTATTGGCCTCCGTATGATTTACGCGCAATGGCGAACACGTCCCTCCTCGTAATGGCGGGAATTGTCCTCGTATTTGTCCCGGGTTTCGACGAACGCGTGGTCATATTTCAACAAGCCCGTCTGGTTTGTTTCAGCGACGGGTGAGTGGAGACGTAGTGCGCGTGAAAGTGTAACGTTAATAATCTCCATCTTCGAAAACTTCGTGACGGTTTTATGATGGGTTATGTTTGTATGTAGACCTATGATGCAGTGTGTCAATTTTTTTGGAACTGTGACGAAAATTTATAACTAAAAATGGTGTACCAATTTTAGTTTTAAATTTCTGTCACAACTAGTTAACAATGAATTGTTCTTATTGATAATGTGTGACCAATTTTTGTTTACTGTTGATGATTTTACTTAACAGCTTCTTTACACCAAATGTTAAAATTTGAAGCTCGTTTTAAAAAAATTGGCCCTAAAATTTATGGCAAACCATCATTCCTCCATATATCAATGATACATAATAATTCAGCGTACTTATATATCAGCAATATTTACATTAATGTGATTATTTTTTTTCCTTTTTTTGACTTAATAAACTACAAAAATCGCTATAGTCTACTACTCGTGTGAAAAAGTGGCATCCCTAAGCCAGCTAGAGTGGGTAATATCATAAACTTCGCTTACACCGAGAGATGTTTATTCGCTCCTAGCCTAATGCTGTTGCATTCGGAGCGACGCCGGCAAAAAGCTCCAACTCTACGATGCGAGCAAAAAAGCACGAGCTCTTTGGCTCTCCGCGAGGAACGTCAATAACAAAAGAAACGCCGCCTTCACCGCGGCCTAACGTCGAAATTCACTTCGTCTCGCCGGACCACGTGGCAAATAACTTATGACGATAAAAACTCTTTAATCACATCTTCGATGCTTAATAGTTTCATTTTCAAAATATCTCATATGACTAATTAATGTTCTTATTGAAAGATGAACGCAACAATTCACCGTGTGGATTTATAACCGCAGGATTGGGTGATAATGACTGATTGATTGATGATTTATAAAGGTTTATTTTACGTAACCTAGAAGCAGTGGCGGTACTACCATACAAGCCCAAAAGCCCGGCTTGCCCTACTAAGGAGTAAAATTTATAAATCTTAATTGGCACGCAACTGCCGAAAAATCAGTTTTTAAATTTGAGCGTTGCGGGAATTATGTGCTACTGGACGTTATTGGTTTCCCCTAATCTAAACACGTGCGCTGTTAATGTGAAAAATTGAAGTTTACTATTATAAAAGCTCTAAAAGTCTTCCGCTCCGGGGGTGGATTGTTTGTGATATGCAAAGCATATAAATAACAAGTCTTTGCATTGAATTGTTTAGATTAAATATTTCGCCTGTTCTTGACTAAAGTTAATTTTTTATCTGCAATTAGATCAACAATATGAAATATTTTTGGACATGGCAATTAGTGCAGTTGCAAAGCGAAGCGTAGCACGGAACCAGAGTGAAGGCAACGACGTCATTAACTTAGTGCTATGACAGTCTAGATAATGAAGAGGCGCTAGGAAAGGAGGAAACACTTGCTTCTTTATCGTTCTGTACAGTACAGATTTGATTTTAAAGATGGCGACACAGCGTTTTAACCCCAAGCGGACTCTGCGAAATATAGGAATCGTATGTACGAGGAATCGGCATATATAACAAATATATACATTCTAATATTATATATCTATATAAATACTCTTTTCTATACTCTATACTTCTCTATTTTCATTGGAATTGTAAAATTTCACGCAATCACATAATATGACCGCATAAGCCAACAGATACATTTTACTAGTAATAACATTGCTTATTCGGCACGCGACCCTTGGACGGGCGAGTTTCAATTAAATATATCGACTTTTAACGATGCGATCTATGAATTTATCAACATTTATGGCATTTTATCAAGCACGGACCACCGGGGCGGGACAATTTTGCGTAACTCTATTGCCCCAGTGCTGCCAGTATATCGTATTAGATCGTGAATAAAACATTTATTAATGCGACACAAATGTTTTATAACGCCTGACTATCTGGAAATCGGTAGCATTAACATCAATAACATTAGAAATACCTTAATATAAATGCACATAAGCTTTGACAACAAATAACATTTTAAATTATTTATGTAATGTTTATGTATTTATTTACATATGTTCCTATATATATTATTATATATTATATGTGTATATTTGTAAGTATAATTAATATATACTTCAATTGCTTCATTGCACCTGCCACAAATTTATCTCCACACTCTCTCCCGGGTTGACTGGGAGAGAATGCCTAAAGGCATTAAGTCCGCCCTTTGTAATATTTTTTTAAGAGGTTTGCAATAAAGAATAAATAAATAAACATTTTAAACTTGTCAAGAAGTCTGAAATGCGTAAAATTTGTGGAAAATGTATTATTATTATGTTTTACGGTTATAGTATTATTATATTCTATAGAACACATTACCATTATATTGTCTGTATGTATGTGTGAAATAATAAGAAATATATAACCCACAAGTTGTAATACAGTCACAACTCTATTTTCAGTTAACCACTGACAGTTTTTAGTGTAGTTATCTCCTTTCGTTCTTAACAAGTCGTTTAATTTAGTCGCTCTATCGTTTAGTTTAAATTATTCCGTTCCGATTGGTTGGTTAAAATAAATGAAAAAAAGTTTAGTTTGGCTAGGGTTAACTACGACATTGAGAAGTGAAGCAGACAGAAATGAAATCCAAGAAAACACGATTATATACAATATTTTCTTTTGTTTTAATAATGTATTCGCGTGAATACAAGAAATCTTTATCTATGTTAAACAAAAATATCTTTTATGATATCGCATCCAGGGAAAGGTGCATCCGTGTGAGTGCGTGCAATTTGCGTGTGCATCACGTCCGAGCTATAGCAGTGTATAATATAATGTGACACATCTCGTCTCATGATGCTCTCGGGCGGCCGTTACGCATTACGAATGATTCGGAGCGGTGTCACAATCCGCGTATTGGCTATCGCCGAGTGACAAGTGGCGAATGTACGAGCTTGTCCCCCTCGAATGAAGTCGTCCTTCGAATGCTACATCAATCGTACCAATAGGCTTTTTCTTTGGTTTTGCTTAAATTTATTGTCCTCCCTAAGTTTTATATTTTACTCTATTCCTAGTTCACTTTACAGAGATTAAATCGTTACGGTTTTGTTAGCTTACATTCGGTGGAACTTACTAGCAATGAAGGCGAAAAATAAATTTTTAATTCATAATTTTAATTTCAAATATAATAATAATAATTTATTTATTTTCTCTCCACAATACAACAGCTTTTATGTAACATTTGATTACACAAGGTACAA
>DWHO01005144.1:0-10523 GCA_018247575.1 Eurytides lysithous rurik | reverse complement strand
TGCCCTCCGCGGCATTCGAACCCACGACCTCCGTTTTGTAAAGCGCGGGCCTATACCACTAGGCCACGGAGGCAGTTCCTATACTATACTTTTATGTATCAAATACAAATATATATTTAAATGAGTAACTCATTGCGTGAATATTTCATGGTTGGCAATAAAAAATATGAAATGAAGGACGAAGTGATAATACGGATAGATTGTATTTGCTTTTTATTAAATAGTTTTAGAATACTAGCGCAATTATTGATTCGTTTTTAATAAGCGAAATTAATGGTTCGTCTCATCTGAATTAAAGATAAAATTTCAAACTTCGATGGCAAGCCTTGTTGTTTACTTTTTTAATTACCTTTCTTTTGGTATCGTTCTATACCACCATATATTATATACAATATAATAAGCAAATATTGAGTCTCCTGTTTCCTCATGTTTTACGCATAGCTTTTAAATTTATTAAACAGCTATACATAACTACAACTTTTATCAACGTTTTATCAATTTTCAAATACATAAAGTATTATTTGGACCACTATTCCTTTCTCCATAAGCTCCTTGAAATCGTAATATCTTCATTCTTGATGTTTACAAATTTTATTTAAATCGCTGCCTAAGGCATCGTTTCCTACGTATTCGGTTTCTCAATCACGAAATAATTTATTCAAAGGCAGACACCGAATAATATTTTTTCCACGCTTTATTTTAAATAGCCGAGTAACACATGTTTTCCGACGTTTTTTCCATGTTCCTCGCCAAGACTAAATAGAAATATCGTTACAGTCACTTTGGATTTGAGTGGATTTGGACTCTCCCTAAATCTCTCCGACGGCGCGGTGTATAGAGTACTCTAGTTGTTTTAAAGTCTAATAGCATAAATCACGTTACTCTTATTGCTGATTATATCCTCGTATGTAACTTACCCTTTGTTATTTAAATGCGATGGTTACAATTAATTCGTACCATCTCTTTGCCCTCAAGGAAAAAGTGAAATAGAACCAGAAGCTAGTATAGAAGGGACAATGTTATATTATACTGCGTTTTACATCCTCACTATACTTCACTTACGTGGTTACAATTTCATACCTATTTTCATTTTTTTCCGGGAGAATTTCTCTTTGATAAAAAAAGAGAAATCAATAAATACATAACCACTTTGTACACAAAAAGTAAAACTTTTTTTTGTTTATATCTGTTAACCAAAGCATGCGGTCGCTCTGTCGATCCATCTCTGCTAAGGCAATGGTAATTTTTAATGACATTCTGGAAAAAGTCAGGTGGAAGGAAGGGAATAAACTTTCCAAGTTTTCGTTTGAGGGATCTCGTGGGTGCTCAACCAGGGTCAAACCAACAATGATAAAGTGCTTAAAATTATTTAAAAGGACTCGATTTTCTTTTCATATGACAAATTTCTTAACGGCTTTCTATACCGGTGGTAGAACCACGCAGCTGCTCCCGTTGCGGAATGGGCCGGCTCGAATCGGATAAGTAGAAAATTATGAAAGGAAATAAAATCGCACCACCTCGCAGAAAATCGGCGTAAAGTGGAAGTATTTTTGCTTTCGCGTTTCGTCCGGTGAGTGAGGAGGCCGATGGCCCAACCCCTTCCAGGGGACTCTCACTATCCTCCCAACCTCTATCTCCATCCCCTCCCCCTTCCGCTCCCTCTCACCCCTCCTCCTTCTTTCTTTCAACAATTCTCCCCCTTAAAGGCTGGCAACGCATTTGCAAGTTGTAATGCTGCAAATGTCCATGGGCGGTGGTGATCACTTACCATCAGGTGAGCCGCTTGTTCGTTTGTCAGACTAATACATAAAAAAATATGTTTATAATTCTTGAATCCTTGTGCCTGTTACGCAACGCAATGATGTATTGCTTCCATGGCGCTAGTGATCGATGAGTTCGTATTATATCCTAATTTAAATTCCCACTATCGCCTTTAATTCGAACTTGTTTATGTTGATGTTTAGTTTTCTTGTGACAACGGAATTGATTATTCAGATAAAAATAACGGATCAAGCGTCTGTTTGTAATGATCACGTAACCTCGTCAATGTTGCGTGCCGTTTGCGTCGCTAACACGATGTATCTGCACGAACGAAAAGCTTGAAATAAAACACTGATCAATTCACAAACAAACGACGAAATTTGAAAGTGGGACTCGATATCTTCAAAATAAAACTTTAATTTGAATTTAGAATCTTTTGTCAACCATAAATAAATTTCATTTCAAATTGTAGTATCCAGTATTTTAGAACGACAATTTCATAGATTAGCAACCTATAATGGAGTATCACATAGTGAAAAAATTCTCTTTTTTCACTACTACAGCTACTGCTGCTACTGGTATTATACTTTGACCTACCTAACCTGGCGTGATGGATTCTGTTGCACGAAGGTGTACTTTTATTTGTGGTTATTTCACTTTCATCACGGCTCCACCACGGACGAACGGGGTAGTTTACACTTTTGCCCTACGCCTATCCGTCGAGGTAACCGTATCACTTCAAATTTAACAACTAAGTCTTTGATATTACAACTTTTTTCAATTTTGTTTTAAGGAAAGTAACAAACATACATAGATGTAAGATAACAATTAAACTGATAGATTTAAACAGAACATGTTACATGATGTTGACAATCTCCACAAATATGAATCTGTATATGAATTTAAAGGCAAAAATTACAATTTAGTGAAGATAGATATAAAATTTGATATATTATATATTCATATATAAAAGGTGATAATTAAGGTTATTTATGTATTATTTTGATCTTGAGAGAAAATATCCTCTGCCATAGCTATATTATATTTATAATATTAGTAAGCATAAGTGTGAGTGTAAAGGTGTTGATGTTTCTGTCGGATGTAGTTTTTAGGCGTAGGCGTAGTTTGTGAGGCAAGGTATTTTAAATACCAAAAACAATAAATATGATTCGAATCCCTAGAGGTGAAGCTGGAACTAGATACAAATTTCATGCACTTTAATGATAAATCTAAGCTATACAATTAGTCTGACTCTGTTAAATACACCGTGGACAAGCGAAATTCGTAAATGCGTTTTAAAAACGTTCGTATATTAGTTTACAGGGATCTATTTCGGGCTACCTGTGTGTATTACTACGACCAACACTGACCCAGAGATCCGCATATAGAGTAATAAAAAGAACAGAGCATCTGTTCTCTGTTATCGGCCGATCGCATGGAGCTGCTATAGGACTGTAGTATAAAATGCTCACTTCCTTGTGGCGCATTCCTTAAATTCTTTTAGTCTGTGTCTGCTATTATGTTTTTCAGTCTAAACCATAACGTACATTCACTATACGTTTTGATTGGATTTTTTTTTTATCATATTAGGCAGGGAAAAAACAAAAATTTAATTTAACATGATCATATTTGATCACGATAAATTGAATGTTCGTTTAGACATATTTAATAAATTTAAAAAAAATCTAATCTCGTTCAGACAAGTCGTTCGTTAATCACTAACAGATTTGCTTCTTGACATATTTTTGTATACTGATTCCATTGACGGCTCATTAGGCATAACATTGTATAATTTGCTATTCATCATTTACAGTCCTTCACAGTCAATTAAGTCGTATACGTTTAACAGGATATTTCTTAGACTAACAGAGTGACGAAATAAAATCGTGACAAATTGTAAAGGAGGAGCATATTGGTAAAGAAAATAGGTTTATAAAAGGAAACGCAAGGTTTTGAATAGTAGGAACGTTGCTATAGAACTATTACAATAAAAATAAGAATATCAAGTCAGATAACAGTTGACGATAATGTTGCGTAACATACGTACACAATAAATCAGACTATATAAGAAACCCCTCTTTTTGAAGTTGGTTATTATAGTTATTTACGAAAATGCCACGGACATCGTTAAATTATACTTTGTATACTAAACTCGCTATACATTAAGATGCCTATTCGTTCCTAGTTTAGTTGCAGGACTTTAGCGGCTCGCCTGGTCAGTTATTTTTGACATTGCCAGCTATTCAACCGCCAAGCAAATCAATTAATAGTTACAGTCGGAAAATTTAATGTAATTTAATTTTTTTAATATAATTTTATTTATTAATTTAATGTATAGTTCCGGTGTAAGGGACAATGTCGCCAGTGTCTACTGACTACTAATCACAGGACATAGATATACGATCTTACATTTATAGCCAAATAAATGCTTTTGTACTCGGGTAGCTCAAATTACTGTGCGGATCATTGTGTTTATGACTCAGCGTGTCGCTAACCATTTAGCACATGTTGACATGACATGCTCGTCTTGTCACATAATTTCCAATAAAAAATATAAATTTACGTACAGTATTATATCAATTAAATCCTGTTTTAAATCCCAAAGTGTAATTGTTGATTTAGCCTGCTACTTTTATGAGCTTAGAGATCGGTATACCTATCCATGAGCTTAGAGATCGGTTCGTCGACGAACGGGAAAAGCTAAAGATAATTGTTTCCGCGAAAAATATATAAAATGATCGCAAATATGACAATGCAATTTCTATTTATTAAGACAACGCATTGTTTATGCAATACTGCTCCGTAAATATATTACGTAATACCGGAAATGACGAGTCAAGCTCGTCATGAACTTTTTAGATACCAATTATGTTCTTATATGTATATAAAACAATAAACATTCATATAAACGTGTGAAAAAAATATTACTTTTAATAATAACAAATTATTTGAGCAATAAAACCGTAAGATTCTATATTAAACCCTCCTTTGAAATTAAGAAAATTAAATCGCCTGCCAGAGCAGTGCTGACTGAAGATAAATTGTCGTTCAAGGGGTCAGTTCCGATTAAATTTGAATTTAAACTTTGGACATTTCAAATGCTTTACCTGAAATGAATCTCAGTCCATCCCTTGACTATCTACACTCGAAAATGTTAAGACATCGGGAGTTAAACTCAAAACAAACACACTTGAATCGGTGAATTCGTGTAATTTGGATCCTGATCCACCGTGACACCAAACACCAAGCCAAGACTTGGGCCTCGCACGGTGTTCACATTGATAATATTTTATTAAATAATAACTTTCGATACAGAAATTAGCAATCGCCAACCAACCATTATATATGGGACCCTAATAAAATTGTTAGCGGTCAATAGCCAATGCTTATTAAACTTCTTTTACCGATAAATACAATTATGTTATATCACACCGTGTTACTTTTTTTTTATTAAAATGTGATTTGACACTTACCGTATGAATGCAAACAGTTTAATTAAACGCATTCGTAATGTTAGACTTTTTGTTTTCTTCTAACTACGATTAACATACGCACACACTTCTCCGCGTGCCTAATAGACTGCAAAAGTGATACAAAGTTTTCTCTTCACTTATTAATATATGGAAAAAAAATGGCCGAAGACTGAAATTAAAGATAATTGTATAAGGTTAAATCGAGTCGTTGTACAATAATTTTACAACGTTTCTGTTTGTAACTTTTATTTGAACGTGCGGCGTAACTTTTTTGCGACTCTCAAATAATAGATCCACTTTACTCACCGCAATTTGCAGAAATAAATTTAAAAGCGTACACAGATTTTTTTGCAATGCTTTAAATTGGAAATCTTTACAGACAGAAAACAAACAGGATAAAATCGGTAAATTAGAAAAATAAAAAATCGCAATGAAGGTTACATAAAATGGTTCAATCAATATTATTATATCATATATTGTTAAATATGTGTAATGCAGTACTGCAAAAGTAGCCTTCAGTACTGCGCCATTGAACTTCAATTATAACATTCCATGTCACGAGAGTTAATGCGATTTATAATCACAAGGTTGTGCCCACGACTCCGCTCGCCTGAATTTTGGTTTTGAGTAATTTACATGATATATGTTTGTCAATCTTGCACTGACCTATTGCGCCAATGAAACTGAAAAAGTACGTATCAATAAACCAACAAACATATTTTCATATTTATAGTAATAATTTGATTAATTATTGGCCACGACTTGCTTAAATCTCATTTTATCATAGATCGCAATGACCATCAATGGATTGTTTCTATTTGATTACGTAAGGTAAATCAAAAAGAAACAATCAGTTGCTTCTATGCTGAATAAAAGAAGTATTAAATTGTCAATGTATATAAGCGTAAATGAATACGCCATTAATGAAAGTGTGTATCTTTACAATTACTAAACTGTTATTATAATGATTATTCAAAACACAGTGGTAGAGCCACGCAGTTGCACCGAATCCATCCGCCGCCGCGGTAAGGGATGGATTGGCGTCCACAGCGCCAATCCCAACATACCGACCAGACCCAGAAGCTGGTCGGGTTTCCGCCCGAGAAATGGGGACTTCCCCGACGCTCGAAACAGCCGACCGAGGTCGGTTGCATACATCACACAGTTGCACCCGCTGCTAAATAGGCCGGCTCGAACCGAATAAGTACCACGACCTCACAGAAAATCGGCGTAAATTGGAACTGTTATTGTTTTCGCGTTTCGTCCGGTGAGTGAAGTGGCCGATGGCCCATCCCCCTCCTGCACTTTCTTCCCTCTCTCACTCCTCTCCCTACCTCTGACTTCATCCCCTATCACATCCTCCGATTCCTTTTCCACCCTCCTTCCTCCTCCCACTCTTAAAACTCCAAACTGGCAAAGCATATGCACTTCCTGTAATGCTGCAAATGTCCATGGACGGCGGTTATCGGTTACCATTAGGTGAGCCGCTTGCTTGTTTGCCAGACTATTCCATAAAAAAATATCATATATACCGTTCCGATTTCGTACAGTTATACTAGCATAAGTTATACATAAAATAAACGAAATCTTTTAGAACATGTAGAAACAGGCGAAGGATGTGGAAAGACAAAGTCCAGCGACGAGATTATCGTTGACAACATAGTGTCGCGCAGTATTTTTAACCCGCAGAAGTTTAAAACTGCTGGACTCTGCTGGATGCTGGTTTTACGGTGGTAGAGACACGCAGCAGTTCCCGCTACTGAATTAGCCGGCTCGAACCGGATAAGTACCACAACCTCACAGAAAATCGTTTCGTCCGGTGAGTGAGGTTGCCTGTGGCCCATCCCCCTCCCTTTCCTTCCTTCCTCTCTCACTCCCCTTCCCATCTCTTTCTCCATCCCCAAGGGGTCCCCCCTGTTGCTCCTTCTCTTCCCTCTCACTCCTACTCCCCCTCCCCCTCCCCCTTTAAAAAATTTCCCTCCTAAAAGGCTGGCAATGCATTTGCTAATTCTAAAATGCTGCAAGTGTCCATGGGCGGCGATGATCGCTTGCCATCAGGTGAGCCGCTTGCTCGTTTGTCAGATTAAATCATTAAAAAAAACTTTGTGTTGCGCTCACTACCTAAAGATGTCAAATGGTACATCTGTATACCCAGTAATCACTCTCAAAGCATTACTCTAAACGGGAAAGCAGTAGTGTCAACAGGCATACATAACTGTTTGTAGAGTAAATGGCGATGCAGAAATCAAAAAACTGCGGTATGAATCTATTCTTAGAAAGGAAGTAGACAGACAGATTTTTGAACAAGTACTTAAGTTTCTTTACACAAGTAAGATACACATAAAGTTGTTCAGGTCATCGGTTTCCAGAGCAAATACATTTAAACTTCATTCTTCTATTTATTGAAAGCAATGTGTAGTTGAGACATAACGCAGCTGCAATAGAGAACTTGAAGTTAATCGATGCACATATGTTTAACTAATTGATGCAGAAGTTCTTTTTAGTTCAGTCGATTAAAAAAAAAAGAAGTTAAGTGACAGATCCGACCCGTGATGGGGAATATAAAAATTTATAGTTTTTACAAAGTTTATATTTATTACAGAAAATGTGTTTAGTTCCGCGCTGCTCTCTTGATTCAGTTAATTCACGTCCAATGTTAATTTTATTAAATTACAAAGACGCTTGTGTATTGCTGATTTGCAAAGACTAATGCTTTTAGTAACTCTTTTGCAACATAAACTTTCGTTGATGCCAATGCGTTGCTCATCTCAACACTCTATTGTCTAAAACAAAGAATACTCTTCCACGTCGTGGTACTACATGCGGAATCTAAATAACATTTGTATCAGTAAGATAAAACCGCTACTCCAGGAAAAAATGTTATTTTACTGCTACGCTTGTACGCTTGTATGTCATATCGCATACAACGTTACCGCTGTTGGCATTAAGGTAAGTAAGCCCCTTTAGGCAAGACCCTATGCTAGCCCAGGTTCCTACCACGACTCAGATATTCAAAACATCCAGGGTTCATTTATAGAGGGAAAAAATTATTATAGTTAATGCTTTGGAGTACTTGCTCACCTAAATTATATGACATTTTTTTACTAGGCCATCCAACGAATAATAGATATAAAATAAATAACACACGAAACGTTTGTCACAGCACCCACAAAGTCATCGCCGATTATGACGCCCTGATTTCATCGATGACAGTATACATTTGATTGTGCCAATTCGTCGGCTATTGCAGTAACAAAGAAATTGGTAGACCAACAATTTGTCATCGGGTTAATCGTGAGTCTATGATGACTCGATTGCACAAATGCTCGTTCGTTCGATGAGTTCCGCCTGAACCTCGGACCAGTGAGACGATCGGAAGGACCGCGCCAAGAAGCACGATGGTACAATGCGTTGCATCAGCGCAAATCAATCGTTGCGGTTAAATTTAGCCAGTCAGTGGCGCGATGTCATGCGCAGCAGACGGCTCCCGAGCGAGCGCGAACGTCCGCCGCCCCCGCACTTTCGAATAACTTTTCGAATTCGCGATCGCGAGCGAAAACTCAGCCTAGTCGAAAACGCTCGTGCGCGCCTTCGCTAAGAACATTTGCCCAGGAAAGTTCGTCAGTGACTTAACTTCAGTCTTAAGCAAACAGAGCGATCGGTGAAGTATTCGCAGGGCCTTAAATGAAGAGATTGATAAAGTACGCTCGTTCGCAAACGTTCGTCGAGCGCCATTGTTTGTAGTTTCGCGCCAATTCTGCTAATGTTTACATTGGCCGGCTTTGGTTAGCGGTTGTTAGTGTCGTGATTGCTCGCGTTTTGAAATAGGAAGGTATGGTGTTATTTAATTAAGTACTTTGGAGTTTGTATTCCTATACATAAGAACCATTTTGAATCGCCTCATTGTGTTATGTTTTATACTATTGGATATATTGATTTTCTTGATGCGCTTGATATTATACTACAAATTGTGAAAAAACTGTGATGTATGTGATAAACTCATATATATAATATTGAAGTACGAATCGTGGGGATTTACTAAAACATAATTCAAAATCTAATGAAAATATACAGTAATCCCCCTATAACATTGTATATCTGCGTTATATGAAAACGCGTTGTAGGAGTATTCCCGTATAATATGAAAATGCGTTATAAGAGTCCCGCGTTATAAGGGGGACTGTACTGTATTGACTATCGAAAGTTGTTTAAATATCTTTATAAACATGAATGAGAATTGATATCAATATTGATGTATTTATTAATAATTATAAAAAGAGCATTGATCTTTTATAACGTAGGCGTTACGATTTCTTATTTTATTGCAATAGATATGTAAGCTGCGTGTGTTTGTGTGTGTGTCGTATACTCAATATAAGCTACCAATTTCACAAACAACCTTAGATTTTTATCTTTATTAGGAACCAAGTAATATCAGAAGAAAGTATTAAAAAAAACAACAAACTTAGCACTTTTAAAGTATTTGTGGAACTTCACCAGTGGATTAATCTCTGTGGGTGACAATGCCTTATATTGATACACAGTCGAGGTTATTTCCATGTACTTACGTTATTTCTATCAGAGGCCATAGGTGTATTTTTTTTTAATTTTATACTCGGTCATTTTTATTGAATACATGGAAAGGGTTTATGAAAACCGATATGGGTTTGATCTTGGGAAAGCGAAGACATTTTTTTGTTTCACTAAACTAGCTTATTACATATCACCAAGTCCGGTTTATAATTGCTTCTATTCTAATCATGACCTAATCATGACAAATATCTATGAAAATACAATATTTGTCATGATTAGGTTAAATTAAATTATTATTCACTAACTCTACTATGCGGCTATGTCGCAACACCCACTGTTGAGCTGTTTTTTTTTTAAAAACTTTTAATAAATTTACGATAGAGTTCAAAACTTTTCAAAGATTATAAAAAATGTATGTAATTTTTTTTTGTTTATGTGCTGTACTTTTCGTTGCTAAATGAAACTAATTACAGATTTTATCGCTTTTTA
Organism: Eurytides lysithous rurik; assembly: GCA_018247575.1. NCBI lineage: Eukaryota > Metazoa > Arthropoda > Insecta > Lepidoptera > Papilionidae > Eurytides > Eurytides lysithous. The sequence continues at coordinate 267 of DWHO01005144.1, read as the reverse complement.
ATTTGGTTCTTAATACCTTTCGATTACTGTACATCATTGAAGAACACACGACGGACGTCTCGATGTTATACAGGCTGTTCCACGGCGAGTTGCTTTTTTTTTTTTATGTATTAGGCTGACATACGAGCAAGCGGTTCACCTGATAGTAAGCGATTACCGCAGCCCATGGACATTTGCAACATTACTGAAGTTGCAAATGCGTTGCCAGTCTTTAAGGGGGTAAATTTTATGAGAGGGAGGGAGGATGATCGAAGGGGTAAGGGAGGA
>DWHO01005143.1:0-10524 GCA_018247575.1 Eurytides lysithous rurik | reverse complement strand
CTCTATACAGAGGGTATAAGGGCATAGACCGCCACGCGGCCCCACTGCGGATTGGCGGACTTCACATATTTAAGATTATTTTTTTTATTGTTAAACGCACCCTACAAAATTATTTCATTAATTATAAACCATTGCTGGATAAATGATACTGTACCGGTGCGTTTGTTGTTTTGGCGATGTTTGGAGCAATTAATATTCGCAAGGAATTACAAAAGTCGGTCTTTGATTACAAAATTAACTCGTCAAAGATTCGTACAAAAGTTGTCTTTATTGTTAAACCTTATAATAACAAGCACGTTAGTTGTTATGCCAACAATGATAAAAATATATAAAGACTAACTCCAAAACTTTTTTCAAAATTCTAAAAAAGCAAAAGAGCCTATTTAGTCAAAATCTTTTAAAACCATTTATGCTTTACATAAATGGTTTTAAAAGATTTTGACTAAATAGGCTCTTGATTTTGACTTGAAAGAAAAAAAAATCTCGGGCTGTGCCGCTTACCTAGCACACAGTAAAAAATAAATAAACGATTAGTTTCGAAATGGTTAAACCCTTCAAAATGTTGACTAGTCAAAGGCACTCAAATCGTTTAAGTAGTTCTCTATTTATGAAATTCGTATTTATAACACGCCTCTGCGTATCATGGGCAATGAATTAATGCATCACGGGAAATTAACTTGGAAAGGTGTCATGGAAATCGTAAATAAACTACACCCAAAAATGTCACAAAAGAATGTTGACGTAACGAAACAATTGGGAATCGGGGCTATACGCGACTTTACGCGCGGCTGGCGCGTTCACTGACGTGCGGAGACAACAAACAAGGGAAACTAAAAGGATTTTATGGAAGGGAAATCGCAATTGTGTTTTGTATTATTGTTACATATTAATCATGTGTAGATTTTTTTTTTTCAAATTTGTTATCTTTACTTCTTTGTTCAGTAATGTTTTACTACTAAACAAAAAACTTAACTACTTTGTTTAACTGCCTCTGAGGTCTAACAGTATAGGCCCGTGCTTTGTAGAGGTCCAAATAGACACTTCCATATTGGCTTTAATGCATGTTTAATTATAAGAGTAAAATTAAAAGACGGACAAACAGTACACAGGCTTTAGTAATATTTAACAAACAGACATATTGAGCATCCCCAAATGCTCTTCACATAACCGCATGTCTATCGGAAACTAACTGAACAAGCTTTATGCAATTAGATTCGCATTAAAGCCGTGCGACGGCAATTCATCAGTTAATTCACTGAAAGTTAACCATTCGCCACTAATTACATCCCTCTTGACAACACTTCGACAGTATTATCCTATTTTTTTTTCTTTCAAGTAAACATCGACCAACCCATCGAAAAACGCCGCGTAACATTCCCGAACACTCGAGTGAGTAATATTTCAACAATTTAAGACCATCAGCGTCACGGCCGATAACGGCTTTGTTTGCCGTATTATCGTGTGAACGCACCTTAATCTACGCCCATGGAATGTTGGTAAGCCAGAGCCTACAAACTCTCGTTAGGGTCACCGTACACAGTGACGGTACTACCATACAAGCCCGCAACGCTCAAATTTAAAAATAAATTTTTCGGGAATTATGTGTTAATTAAGATTTATAAACTTTACTCCTTAGTAGGGCAAGCCGGGCTCTTGGGCTTGTATGGTAGTACCGCTACTGACCGCATAGACTTACATGTCATATGATCAAAAAGTAACCGGAACTGCAATCTAATTTCAAAAATGTATCGATTAAAAACTTCTTAGAATTACGGTTCTAAAAGCAGTTGGAATTTTAGGGCGGAACTTCTCCTAATGATTGACAAAGTTGCAACAAACATTAGTTTTCAAAGTTAAGTTAAGGTCAAAGTTAAAGTAAACTATTACTTCACTTGTTAGTCACTACAGTTTGAATGTAAAATCCACCTAGTTTACAATTCAGGTTTTTCCGAATATAAAAGAGGATATATCTTGAAAATCGTAACTGATTTTTTCATCAGAATCGTAGTCTTAGTAATACGAAGACATTGTTAGTTATATACAACTCATATTTAAGAAAATGACACAAATAAAAAAGACTATATCGAAACCGAGCCTTATTCTACTCCTTCATAAAGAAAAAGTACTCCAACATTAGCCTGGCGACAGTTCTGTTATATTAAAACTAAATAATGGCGGCCGTAAGCCCTATTAACTTTCCCCGTCAACGTCGGTTATTTACGAGTTTCCGTGGAGCGTTCAACTTAACCAATAACGCGCCCGCGACCTCAACATCAGGCCGGTGGATTAAGAAAAACTTGAGAGCGTCTCGGTAAAAAATAAGCCGAGGAAATTTCAACGAAACAGCTGAAGGACGTTCAAGGTCGAGACAATTGATAGACAAAAAAAACTAAACGATGTCTTGCCTTTACGAATTACCTAAACGGTTCTTGAAAATCGTTTTGAAGTACATACTAATATTAACGTACAGGATCTTAGGATTTTTTCCCCCTAATAAAACATTAAATAATGTTATATAGGAATTTATTTAACATTAAATGTTCTTAATGCGTCATGAAATTTATTGTTCTTCGAGTTTTTCAATGTTAATTAAAATTCTGTATTTCCATTTCGTAAATATTTGAAAATTCTAAGCTGCTCACTTCTTTATTCTTCCTTTTATATTCAATTATAGTAGTTACCATCAAACGAAACCATCATAACTTTATAATAAAAGTTATAATATGTAACAATAGAACAGTAGGTTCATGTTCACATTAACATTTCACAACATTGCTCATATTATTGAAATTTTGTAAATAAACAATAGGAAAAAAATTTCTTCGACTGTCGAAAAATAACAATTTTTTGATTTCATAATCAAACGATTTTTTTAGTTCAGCCTAATACCTCTGACATATACACGATCCTTAGATCAATTGTTAATGAAAAATTAAAATATATATTAAAAAAAATATAACGTTCTTCCGATGTAAGCAGTAATAATAACATTCGAATAAATATTAGCATGTGTTTAGTATTTGACTAAATTTAATTTCATCAATTTTAACTACGGTGGCGAATAAATTTTAAAGATTTCATCCTCGGTTATTTTTATGGATCCAATAAAACTACAATTCCGAGTGAAAATCGATCGACCAATCGTAAATCTGCAGCCATTCGAAGTAGGTAGTAACTCGGTAGATTATTCCCGAGTAATATAAACGATATAACCACACAGGCCAGAACAAGCTCCATAACACTGTCATTGTCAACATCAGTTTATTTTGTTTAGTGATAAATAGATGACCGCAGAAGAGTTTTGACAGTTTCAAAAACATGCAAGTAGAAGCGGGAGAAATAAAGAAGAGAAGTGACAGTAACCCTAGGAAAAGTTCAACTCTGTTTTATTTATAAGGAAGCTAATTCCTCTCTCTCTCCAAAAGGTAAAAAAAACCTTCATGGGCCTGAGTATACGCATATATAATAAAATTCCACAAAATATCCTGGATCTACCGTTTGAGCGTTTTAAAACTAAAATTAGAAATAATCTAACACATAAATCTTATTTTACTGTTCAAGAGTTTCTGGTAGACCAAAAGGCGTGCAATTTAGTTTAGTTAGATTGACTCGTATGTGGGATTGATATTATTGTATTAAAGTTTAACATTCTGGTAACGACTTTTTAAAAGAGCAACTGTTGAGTTTCTCGCCGGCTCTTCTCAGCAGAACTGCATTCCGAGCCTGTGGTAGCTTTCTCACAAACTGATGTAAAAATGACGATTCATAATTGCTTGTAAAGGTCTATTTGAATAAAAATATTTTGATTTGATTTTGATTTGATTTATTAGCTGAGTCTCGTGCTTAACCCTAAGGATACAATGATTACTTACTACAGTTTTATCACAATTTTATAAATGCTTTAAAACCCCTTAGGGGACGAAAACTTTTATTAATTAATAATATTTTACAACTTCTCTTTTATATGACATCTTGTATTCATTGGAATAAAAAATACTTAAAAATGTACAATTTTGCTGCAATATTTTGACTACAAATTTCGAATTTCATTTAATGGTGCAAGACACTTTTTGTGGACTTATAAATAAACGCAAATCGCGCAAAGTTTTAAAGAAGTATCCTATTAGCTTAAGAAATCTTCTATTATCGTTTTTTATAGAGAATGATTAAAAGGATAACTAGAAGATGGACTAACATTTTTTTTAATATTTCTTTTCCACGCTTTGCAGTAGTATGTTTTTTTTTTGGTTAAAACACTAAAACGCAAAATTCCACAACTACACTACCACTTCCAATTTAATCGATTAAAAATGTATATAGCGACATTGATTTCACATCTTATCGAAATATGTAAAGAAAAAAGAAAGGAAAGGTATGGAACCTTCTATTTAACCCTTTGTTAAATGTGCTTTATTTTAATTAAACTTTTTCAAGGTGTAAGATGTAGTGTCACAATGAAAACTTTTGTCGGAAACAACGAGTCCTTTAAGTTTATCTGACGTAACAAAAAAAAGTAAACAGCAAAATATAGCAGGCAAACAGGTTCATAGCGCAAAAAAGCTCCGTACTTCTCCTTACGACTCATCAGCGCCTGATAGCTCATCGCGGACTTGTGAAAAAGGCGCTTCTACGCTGCGACTGAAGGCGGGAATGGCCTTAAATACGCCATTCGAATCCATTCATAGCCCACATGGAGTGTAACGTTGGCGAGGCTGCACGAGCGTAACGTATTCAAGTTTGTTTTTCCCGCCATATTCGCCGCCATTTCTAAAAATTATCCTTATTCAGAATATTGTGTAGGATATCGTCCAATATAATGTATGTATACGTGTGACGTTTCTATGTATAAGGTATCTTTGCGGTTGTTAGCAGTTTCGTTATTATTTCGGAAGCACTCATTTTGGATTTTTAGCAAATCGTATTACGAACAAAATAGAAGTAACAGTAATACAAAATCTTACGGCCGAAAGCCGTGGTTATAGTGTGAATCGCACCTAGCGGTTGGCGCACAGATATCTAAGCGAATATGTGGCTGTAATCAATTTCAGTGGATATTTGCACGAATCCTTCAATAAAATATCATCCCTGTGGGTAGATTTTCTTCTAAGAAAGCGTTGAACAATTGATGTATCATCTAAACTTTGCAATTATGGATCGAAACATTTAATTTCGTTAAAAAATCTTTTATATGCATGCTATTGTGTGACGAGTTCAATGAAAAACCGCTCAGAGCTTGAATTTTTTTGGTGGGCTAAAACACTTTGTGGAACCGTGCATACGGGCAGGCGTGTCACGAGAAATAATCGTCATTTCATAAAAATAAGCCTTGTATTCAATGCTTGTTTCGTTTTGTCAACTTGATTTAGCATACCCTGTCTAGAAATTTATTTCCCTTTGCCCATAACACCTGCCAATTTGCAGTGAGGTAGCCTTGATGACAGGTACTTAGGCCAATTCTCCTCAGCAGAACTGCATTTCGAGCAGGAGGCAGCTTCCTCACGAATTGTGATGTAAAAAGGTCGATTCAAAAGCGCTTGTAAAGACCTATTTGAATAAATATATTTTGATTTGATATGAGATGACCATTAACATAAACTTTTTTAATTTTAATCCAAGTGCACCGACACTGGCATAATTGACAGTGGAAGGACATCTTTTTTCAATCGCGGCGGTTATGGTTTTGGATTGTAATTAAACTATACAGGACATGAATTTTTATTAAACGTTTACAATATGTAGCCGACTAGGGATCAAACCAATCTGTATAAGGGATAATAAAGAAATTTGCCATATATCGCAGTCCAACTTATGTAAACTTTCTTGAACTTCAACCTACCCACTTATTAAGCTTTCATGACCGGTAGGCCTAAATTTTATTATGATGGAATTATTAAGTTTTCTAATTAAGAATCGTTCGTCTTATTTATCATTATAATTTTGAATTATGCCATCTCAAGCGTGAATATTTTAAAATGTTAGCCTTGGAGAAATAATTAGATAGACTTGACGCACTTTTGTCTACATTATCATTATGTCCTGATGATGCTTAATGTAGAACCCCCATTAACGTTTACTCACCGTGTAATTTAAACTTACTCGCAAACGCGCGAATTTTGGAGAATTTAAGTGGCTCAAATAAATACAATCCTCGCAGGTCGAGCCGTATCGCACATTGTGGCAACGCTAGAAGTGTTCGAATGTAATATTGTGTTAAATTTTTATTGTTACTAATATTAATTTATGTTGCCTCAAATGGAATTGGCAATGTTTTTTAATAAAATAGTGACGTGAAGATTCGCCTAATGGGCAGCGATACGTTTCCCCACACTACAGGATGCACAAAAAATCTGCGCTCGTCAACTAAAAAATGTAAGACATTTTTTACATAATTTTTACGGTAGAGCCATGCAGCTGTTCCCGCTGCTGAATGGGCCGGCTCGTACCGGATACGTACCACGACCTCACAGAAAATCGTCGTAAAGTGGAAGTGTTTTCGCTTCCGCGTTTCGTTCGGTGAGTGAGGTGGCCGGTGGCCCATTCCCCTCCCTCTCTCACTCTCCTCCCTACCTCTGAAACCATCCCTTCTTCCCCCCTCCCGTTCCTACCCTCCTCTTCCCCATCTCTCACTCCTTCCAATTTTTTAAAAAATTCTTTCCTTTAAGCCTGGCAATGCATTTACACGTTCTATAATGTTGCAAATGTCCACGGGCGGCAGTAATCACTTACTACCAGGTGACCCGCTTGCTCGTTTGTCACCCTCTTTCATAAAAAAAACATAATAACTGAACAATATTTTATGGTGGTAGAGCCACGCAGCTGCTTCCGCTGTTGAATGGGCCAGCTCGAACCGGATAAGTACCACGACTCACAGAAAAAAAAAGGCGGCGTAAAGATGAAGTGCTTCCGCAAATACCCACATAACGCGATGGAGGACCACCCTCCTTCCTTTTCCAGTCTCCCTCTTCTTTTTCTTGTCTCCCCATCCCCTTTCCTTCTCCTCCCCCTTCTAATATTCCAATCAAAATGGCAAGGAAGCCGCTCTTCCTCGTTTGCCCGCCTAATTCATAAAGTAATAATAATAAATATATGTTATTGTAGTGTATCAACAATATCCGTGGGGTTACATTTGTCTTTGCGATACGATATGGCATACGATACCGTTTGAGAAAATCTCACCCGGCTGTCATCACGCGATCTTGATGTTGTATATACATGTGTATATGTATTATCGTACAATGTATGTATACTACTTCATGTTAGAAAATAAGTGATTTTAAAAACGAAAAGTTTAATACAATAAAAAGTAACTCGTAAATATATTCATACAAGTTTTTAATAATCATTTGATTGTATGTGTAAATGTTGTTACTTAAACTTTCTAAATGCAAATGATATTTATCGTTATCTTGCGTAAGGAAAACAAGGTTTATAACATAATCGTAATCTGTGATATATCGCCTTGGTACCACGTTCTTGTGGGATTGACACATAATCTTTGGATTTCTTTTACCTCTTGTTGATCGTTAATGCACTGTTAAAATAAAACTAGTTTTATTCGCGTAACACACGAGATCATTACCATCGCTTAAAAATTTGTTAAGAACTTTGTTCATGACAATTATACACACCTTATTCGATTAATAAGATATAATTGTTTTGCGATAAAAAAATTCCAAATAGCGGGACACTTTCACAGGCGGGATTTGCAATAATCCTAGCACTGCCATGTTACCATTATGGTACTCTTATAATGCATTTTCATATTATAATACTCTTCAATGCGTTTTAATATAACGCGAAACGAATCTACCGTGTAATAGGAGAATTTACTGTACTTTGTTTATTGTAAGCGCAAGATCGTTTGCTAGGTGAATACAACGTGTGTAGAGAATTCACATTTTTCTTATTCTGTTTCAGATTTTGGGAATAACAGAACGATTTGTTTCTCTTTCGATCCTCATATAAATATATCGTTTTTATTTCTCCTCAAGATTACTTAAAAAAGCATCTTTATCATTTTAACCTTTGGAGTTCTTATAATTTAATCTTGGGTTTGACAAATTTCATATATATGTATATATTCAATAATACATTTTTTTCTGTAAATGAATATTTTTCACTAAATCTATTTTTCTCATCCTTGGTAGAGATGCAGTATCAAAGGTAAGGGAAATTGCTTAAGTGCATCAAGAAAAATCTACACAAAAGCGCGGTACTCATAAAACCTTCACCTTTATTTTATATGCTTTTCGCCTTAGCTTTTAGCACGGCGTCGTCAATAATGCTAATATATAAAGGTGTAAAAGAAGAGCAGTGCAGGCTCGTAGAATATAATCAGGCAACAGTTGGTCTAGTTTTATGTAAAAATATTACACACAAACGTCACCGCTATCTGAGTTATACACGGAACCGGACGGTATATATTTGGGATGTCGGAAAACACATACAAATGATACTCTGAGGTCGCCGAGGGTTGAGCACAATGTGATATTTGCATTAAAAATACGCTTTAAATTCACTCTCAGTTATCGTTTCTTATGATATTTTGTATTTTTCTTCGAAAAATTATATCAGTTTAACAATTTTTTTTAATCTATAAATTCAACTAATTAGTAGTCTAATATGTGATGAACTGCAAAAATAAAGTTTTTACTTTTTTTTATCAAAAAATATATATCCCTTAAAATAACTCTAGCATTACATCAATCAACATCCTATATGACTTTAAGAATATCCCAAAGGGTGTTATACCAAGTCAGAATCAATAACAATGAAATTTCCATTGCACTAACCCTGCCAATAAACCTCTTACAAAGTATCGTTAAAGTCCAGTGTAATATAAATGCAATATATAACTGATAAGATATTATGTCATGTAACATACACCAAAAAAAATATCGGCAAAATTAAGATCATCGCACAAAACTAAATAAGCAAAAATTATTTTATTCAATTTGAGTTACACAGTTAAATATATTTAAAGGGTGTAGTTTATGATACATTCATAATTTTGTATCTATCTTATAACAGACTGGGCGAGAATGTATTTGACCGATAATTTTTTATTCGTTTATAACAACTCAGTTTGCTAAACAATTATATTTTCTACTAAGGAGTTAAATTTATAACTCTAACTAGCACATGATTCCCGCAACGCTCAAATTTAAAAATAAAGTATTCGGGAATTATGTGCTGATTAATATTTATAAATTTTACTCCTTAGTAGGGCAAACCGGGCTTTTAGGCTTGTATATGTAGTACCGCCACTGACTAACTATAATATATATTTAAATGACACTGTAAATATTACTAACATATGAATTTTTTACACGTTTGCAATGCTAATGCTGTCTTCGTGTCCTCGTGCGATAAATCAAAATTCTACAAGTGAAAGCTCCGTCGTCTATAGCAGCTGGCTGTGGCCATCGAAAAATGTTTAACTTCAGCGTGTGCTGTAAAAACTTGCCTTGTTTTTGTCATATCGCACGCGCGCCTTCGGCCCGGACATGGCCCTAAATCAAGTGAACGCCCCACGAGCACACATAATAGTTTGCCAGGGCGGGCGGGATTTGATGAACAGCTTTTTGTTTGGGCCACGATATAGAACGAATGTAATTTCTAGTGAGCGCTTTCGGATATTCTGGGAGACTTGTTGAGCCATTCTTGTTTTGACTTGTCCATGTTTTAGATATATTCGTGTTCGTTTTTGTTTATTGAAGATAAGCTTTTATATATATTTTAATTGGTGGATTGGATACTAATTTCAATTCGTCTTAAAGGGTCTAATTTATTTTTTTAGCCTTTTGCATACAAATAAATGTATAGCCATAATAAACAATATGCAATGATTTATATTAACGTTTTATTTGAGCTAGAATTATATAACATCTTTATTCTTCCGATGACGAGTACAGGGCATATCTAAGCAAATAATTATAATATGGTTCATATCATCATACCACACATTCACCGGACGAAACGCAGAAGCACAGACACTTTACGGCTGTTGTCTGTGAGGTCGTGATACTTATCTGGTACGGGCCGTACCATTCACCAGCAGCTGAAACTGCTACGTGGCTCTACTACCATTAATATCGATGACATCTATCATTATTAATAAATATAATAAAATATATTACATTGTGAAATTATTCACCTGAGAGAAAGTGCAGTTTTTACATATAATTTATATCGACTTTGGAAAGCAAAAAGGTGGTAAATGACACATGGAGTATTTTTTTTTTAATTACGTCGTTGAAATCAATAAATCAAACGACGTCGATTGGTGTATGTCTGTTTAATATTTTGCTTTTGTCGGTTACTACGTTTGTGCTTTCTAGCGTCGATATATTTCAATGTTTTAATACTTACATTACATCATTCGCTTTTCAGATGTGTTAAAAAAAACGGATGTTACGGGACCATTATCTTCTGAATAGCTAAAAGGAAAGATTGGATTATTGCCGGAATTTCACTAACAATCTTATACGTACGTGAGTGTGAATGTGTGTATGCGTGTATGTG
>DWHO01005142.1:0-10525 GCA_018247575.1 Eurytides lysithous rurik | reverse complement strand
TGAGGCCGTGGTACTAATCCGGTTCGAGCCGGCCCATTCAGCAGCGGGAATAGCTGCGTGGCTCTACCACCGTTAAACCATTTACTGTATTTGCCGGACTCCTACAGCATGGCGATAGCTTTGCTCTTACGAAAACTTTATGTCGCGATGTTAAAGATCAGTAACATTAACTGATGATTTGAGATGTGAAATTGACGATTCATAAGTGCATGTAAAGGCCTATTTGAAAAAAAATATTTTGATTTTATTTGATTTGATCATTTTGCTACGCATGTCCATAGGTACCGATGGTCGCTTGCGTGAGCCGCTTGCTCATTTAGCTCCAAATCCATAAAAAATGTCGTTAAAGATTGTCATTATTTTCTTAGCGATACTCACATTAAATAGTATTCCAAATTAAATAAATTAAAAATACCGAAACATTTTATGTAAACTAATATAAAAACTTATTTAGCTTGCCATGAACTGGAAACTATTATGTTCAGAGACCTATAAGGTTTATACAAATAAATATTTCACGTTATCCTCCTCAAGCTTAGATATATGTACATTAATACTTTGTAATATTTATAAGATTTGTATACTATATATAGCCGTGGTAGCTCAATGTCCGAGTGCTCGCTTTTAATTCAATATACTCGAGCAACACTAGTTCAAATCCCGGTGCCGACATCAATGAATTTGTTAATTTATAACTGTTTTAAGTACTGATTTACCACGTGCTCAACGGTGAAGGAAAACATTGTGAGGAAACCTATATATTTAAAAAACAATAAACAATGTCCTAAATATGTGAAGTCTGCCAATCCGTAGTGGGGCCGCGTCCGCGGGGGCGGTCTGTGCCCTTATTCCCTCTGTACAGAGGAGGTCTGTGTCCGGCAGTGGGGCATAGGCTGTTTTACTCTTTATATACTACGGCTACGACTTGGCCGAAGCACGTGATATCTAAGACTCCAGCACAAAACTTACAACGTTTATGCTGAATGGGCTGGTTCTGTCTGGGTAAGTACAACGACCTCACAAAAATCGGCGTGAAGTGGAAGAGTTTGTGCTTTCGCATTTCGTCTGGTGAGTAAAGTAGCCGGTGACGCGCCCCCTCCGTTCTCCCCACTTTTCCAGCCTCCCCCTTCCTTTTCCTGGTTTCCCTTCCAAAAATTCATTCACTAGCATATTCGAACAATACCCATGTATTTCACAATCGATTACTTTGACGACAGGGAAAATATTGGAGAAAATGTGGTGAAAGTAGTAAAAGACGAAAATGGAAATAAATTTTATCTTCAGCATTATTTATCTAGTGAATGTAGTAACTTCTTTAAATAAGTCGTGCAATTTAACCTCGAGGAGCAAAAGACTGATTGGAAAAGTTCGTTTATAATGACCGAAGCGCAACTTAGTACGATTTCTTTTCGAGATGAGGATATTGTGTTGTTTTAAAACTTTCTTCATCAACTTCACTCTGACAGATTCTTCTTAACCATTGTAATTATAGTTAGGAGTTTTGTATGCTTCTTATGTTAATATTTCAGAGATTGCTAATACAAAAGCTTTAGTATGTCGACTTCTGTTCCAATCAGGAGGAGAAATTGAATAACTGACAAATGACGGGACCATTAATTACCTTTTTGTTTTAAGTAATAAAATGTTAACAAAGGAATACACTGCAAATAATTTGATAAATGTCTGCTAGCGAAGGGAGCGGAGGCTGATTTGACGATCGACTTTGGTGTATAACACATAATTACTGGAAGTATAGCTTGTTAGCGTGTGCATTGGATCTACACGCCTGTAATGTACGTTCTGAATGCATCGCATCTAATTTGGCTTCATTAATTAAAACGACTCTATAGACACGTTCCTAACGCCGCTAATAATATCCAGCCGCGTATAGCAGCCAAGGCTCATGTCCGGGTGCATTTAATTTAATTTATACAATAATTACCCGTTTACGCAGTTACTAAGCAATTGGCTCCGACGCCGCGGGTCGTAGGTTCGATTCCGTCCGGGATAAATATTTGTATCAACTACATATAATTGTTCCGGATCTGGGCGTTTGTTTGTGTTAAATCTATGTGTATAAAAAGGCCTTTTATTTTACAGTAGGGGGCAGTGTAAAAAAAACCATGAAAGAGACAAAAAAACCTTAAGTTCTAATCTCTGTGTCGGCACCGATGAATTTGTTAATTCGTAATAAACAATTTCAAGTGCTGGTTTACCACGTGCTCAGCTGTGGAGGAAAACAAAACATCGTGAGAGAAAACATGTAGATTTACATATTTAAGAAGCAATAAAAAATGTTTCTTAAATATGTGAAGTATCTGGGGCCGCATAGTGGTCTGTATATAGCGGAGGCCACATATATTATATGGGCTATACAGCAGTAGGACATATATAGGCTGTTACATTTTATTTTTACTATTTAGTTCCATATCCAGAAGCATAGTTCACGTTTATTTGGCCCGTTGGTATAGTGGTCAGCGTTCCAGCTGCAAAGCCGAAGGTCGTGAGTTCGATACTCAGGACAAATCATTAGTAGAAGCTCTGCCTAGTTTGGAATTAGTTTGTCACGTATGAGATGTCCCTTGATATTTATTATTTATTTATTTTTGTGATGTAGCCAAAGTGAAATGCGACATTAATAATCTTTTCAAAACTTTCCACGCATAAAATGTTTAGGGAATGACATGCCGAAGATTTTGACTTTGTCGATTAACTGAAAAAAGTTAGGTTAGGTTAGGTTAGTTTATTTTTATTAAATTTTTGAGGTTATGAAAACCAAATAATACATCCATCATATCATTTGGCCACGGTATTTGAACCATTAGTAAATGAATGTTTACTGATAAATTATAGTATATAACAAACAAATATACAACTTTGAATATGTTGAAAGACTTATTTTATTGTAAAAAACTTAGCTAGGGAAAGAATTTCGTTATGGTACGAAAAAAGTTATCGTTAAAGAAAAAATCACTTTTCTGTGCTTTTTAATTCGCCATGTTCGGGGGTCTGTTTATTTTGGATGGGCCACTTCTTACAGGTTCTTTTGTTATGCAATTTCAAAGGGATACCTTACTGTGAAAGCTTTCATCCATTCTTTGTGTAAGCTTTTTCCCCGTAAAAATATTAATATTATTTTATCTACATAGTTTTCTAGACATATTATTTTTTTATATCATTTCATTGGATAAGGTTGCCTGCTAGCTTCAGAATAAGAACAAAACTCATAAAATATAATTCCACAGTCGTATGTTAAAACAGATTTAACTGTATATTTATATAATGGATTTAATTTTCATTTACTAATTTTGTTATTCTGAAAATCTATAGTGTTAATCAAGTTTTGAGATTTCTCTTCTACTTCTTGAAATATATTTTTTTTTGATAATTAGATATAGGCAAGTTGTATGTTTGATGGTAAGCGATTTCAACATCCATAACAACATAGCTCTACTCAAAATATTGTTGTTATTTTCGTTAATCTACATTTTATGCATTTTTATATAATTTTCCAGTAGATTGAGGATAAGTATAAATATAACGCAAGTTTTGCAACGACCCCTTGATATTTAGGTAAATAATGTACCTAATCAGTTTTAAGTCAATAAACGGTAAACCTAAGCCATGAACAGGTGATGACATTAAAGATTTGCAAAAACCCTAAATACACAAGTAAATAATTAAAAACGTTTGTAATATTTTTAGGGTGGTAGAGCCATGTAGCTGCACCCGCTGCTGAATGGTCCGGCTCGAACCGTCTAAGTACCACGATCTCACAGAAAATCGACGTAAAGTGGAAGTGTTTTTGCTTCTACGTTTCGTCCTGCGAGTGAGGTAGCTGGTGACCCATCCCCTTCCTCTCTCTTATTTCCCTCCCTACCTCTTCCTCCGCCTCCCGGGAGCGAAAGAGGTCCCCCTTTCGCTCCCTTGCTCCTCCTTCTCATGTCCATGGGCGACGGTGATCACATACATGACATCAAGTGAGCCGCTTGCTCGTTTGTCAGCTTAATCCATAAAAAATCACACTCACACGAACCCCTTATATTAAACTTTTTGGGCAGTGGCTTTAAAAGCGTTTTATCGTAATAACGTCCTAAAAGCACTCAGGTATTTGCCGATGGATAATATAGGTGGTAAATACCGTCAGAAATTACAACACGTAGCTGTTCCGCAACGTTTGAAAGTGATATAGTTACAAGGTATTTGAGACATAACATAAATTCCATTTTCTACGTGTGGGGCACTCCGTCTATGTCTACACGGCGCTAGAGTAAATTGAAACCATTACCTGCATTTTTGAGAAGGTAAAACTTTGCAAACACTTTGAAATGACGTTCTTGATGTGATGTATGTATATGTATGTCAACGCTGGAAATCAGAAACGTAGTAACCGGCAAAACGGAAATTTTTCTCCAGACATACACCAATCGACTTGGTTTAATTTACTGATTTCGACAATTACTCCATGCGTCATTTACTACGTTTTTGCTTTCCAGTGTCAATATTTATTTGTTATTATAGATCCAATCGCATAATTTCTCAGGAAGTCCGTAAGATGTCCTCTTGGAAAGGAGTGCCTTGTGCCAGACCCGACTGAAGGCTTTAGCTGCGTCCAAACTAACGGCCAACGCCTCCACCTTGCTCAACCGCCTCTGCCCATCGGTGTGTAAGGCATACAGGAAGATCACCAGCTGAACGACACCGTCCAAAACCGTACTGGCGATAAATAATCAGCTGATGCTTCTCGAGGTACCCTAGGAGCTAGCGTTGATTATGGACTCCATAATTTTGGTAAGCAAGGAGGTGTTGGCAATAGGCCGAAATTTGGACGGATCCTAGCGTTCACCTTATTTAGGGATCGGGTGCACCAGTGCCCTCTTCCAAGATTTCGGGACAACGCCTAAAGTGTAAGAGTATCGAAAGTACAGTCACTCAATTACCTGTGTTAATTCACATAACTTATGATTACGACAGACTGATTTGGTAATTGTATTTAGTAAAAATCTTTTGAAGACTTTAAAGCGGCACAATTGTACCATTGCCATTGATATTCTTCTACCAAGTTGTAATGTCAAGCCACGTATTAAGAGATTATACCGACGCACATCTCTGTCTGATGACCGCAGCGCAGCGCAATCGGTCAAGATACTATGAGGCATTGGTTTTATGGGAAACCACATCGTTCACCATCATGTCAAAGACTGTCTTATTTCCTCACTTGAAAAAAATCGTACTTATTAGGTTATTATATTGATATTTATTCTTGGTCCGACTGAACCAACACCGTCTTCAAGTTTAGCAAAAGTTTAATAAATAATCTGCAACTACGAAGATAAATAGCAATGATGACAGTTTTAAACCGGGTAATGCTCGACGTTACTTTGCAACACCTATCTAGAATGTTTGTTTGTGCGTTCAGTTATAAACTATGAATGATATTTTTTTTTCTATTCAGTATGATGGCCGGCAAGAATATTTTTTAACAATTCCCGCAACGCTTAAATTTAAAAATAAATTATTTGGGAATTATGTGCTAATTAAAGATTTCTAAATTTTACTCCTTAGTAGGGCTAGCCGGGCTTTTGGGCTTGTATGGTAATACCGCCACTGATCGTATTCACAAATCACAATTCTATAATTGTGATTTGTGAATTGAATACTAATCTTACTTATTATATCGAATACCTATGTATTCGATATAATAAGTAAGTATTAGTATTCAATTCACTGACATAAAGATTTACTACCATTTCATTTAAGTTGCTGCCGTAAATATTGATTGCCAGATACCCGTAGGTTAGCATTTATGTATGTTGTTACGGTTAACTCACAAAAGGGCCAACTTAATCTTCCAAGTTGTGATTCGATTAAAGTTGCCAAGTCGGAGCGCTACCTATTTCTGTTCGCGTTTTATTTCCATAGAGGTTTTTATTAATATTAATTCTTTCACTTGTCCCGTTTTAAATTTTACGTATAATCTATTGATATATAATAAATCCAAAATTAAAATTTATTTAAATTTGAAACCTGCGTACTAGTCAGATCTCTTTATAGTTACAAAGTTATGTATATATTAGACAAATTTATAGGTCTGATGAGTGAAGATATTTAATTTTTGACACACAATATCGCTTTTTTCATTGTTCCAAAAATACGAGTAATGCGACAGATGAAAAATAATGTGATAGAGAAAAAATTTGCGAAACTATTGGAAGGTAAAAATATCGTTACTTGTAATAGATATCAACGTTGTTTTGGTGAAAATTTTAACAATATTCTCCTAATAACGAAGATGTGTTCTCTCTTAGCAACAAATCACTTTAATGACTATTAATGTAATATTCAATCTGTGAATTGTAGCAAAAGTCAGGTCAAGGAATATAATGTCAATCATCCGAATTTTTATTTCACAAGAAGTCCGCAGAATAATTTTTCGAAACTTTCCTTTCACAGTTATTCAAATGCATGCTCCATCTCACGTATATTTGTTTTCATTCTTCTAGAATTATTTTTTACCAAACATCTTTTCTAATGGTAAGACTCTTTTGCAGAGTCCACCCTATCTATCTCTATCGACGACTCTAGCCGAGGTTCGATCCTCCTTCCTAGTGTCCCTTGGATGGCGTCGTGCTCCCCATCCAGTCGTCCCCCTATCTTGCGTTAACAGGGGTCGTGGAGTTGCATCGTGGACGTCGGCACCGCCTCGTGGTCGGCACCGCCTCGTGGTCGTGCACCAGCTACGTCGCTTCTTCTGAGTCCGCTGTCTGCTCTCGGGCATCATCCTACGAAGCTGTATATACCGCCGGGCTTACTTCTACTAACTATTGAATACAGTAGTGTAATAACACACAAACAGGATGAGTACTTCTGCACACAAATGCACACAAATAGCACACAAATAGGGGGAGTACTTCTGCACACAAATGCACACAAATAGCACACTCGTTGAGTAGAGTACTTCTGCATTGCCATTTATTCAATAACTCAGTTATACAATCAGTAATGTGCAGGTATTCCGGTTTGAAGGACAATATATTTAACGTAATTATTGCATATCTCTATGCAATAATCACGTTGGATATATTGTCCTTCAAATCTCTTTGAAACTTTGAGTTCTTAGGTGAAGAGCGAAGAATGGGTCCGGGCATAAGTACTCTCTTTATTTAGGACAACAAACAGATAAATAGAAGTTTACTTAGAAATAAATACATACAGTTTGTTTTACAATGTATACAACTCCGTTGTCTATATATAGAATTATAAGTGTTGTTATAAGCGGCCGTGTGAAACCATCAGGTTCTTGTTGTTCTCATCACTTGATCTTAGAAAATATCACTTAAAAACTTGATTAAAGATAAGAGAAATTCGCAAACACCACACAGCAGGTGTTTGGCACTGCGTGTATTAATGTATGTATGTCAAGTAGTTTTGTAAATATCTATTATCGAAGAATTCTAAGCGTTGATGTTTTCCAATATATTTTTTCAAACACGTTAACCTGCAGTTAAATTTATCCAGGTTAGGTCAGTTCGACGTGAATCTCGATTCTAGTCTCTCCCGTGACGATGGACTTTTTAAAGTATTCGAAACGTATTGGAAAATTTAAAATGTAAAAACCAGATAAAATCCATAAATTTGTTTCATTTTAACTATGTTAAATATAACCTTTCATTTATAGGATTTGAGAAATTAAATGTCGTTAATTAAGCTAATGTCCTATGTTTTGTTGCTTTATGGACATAAAGACGAAATTCGCAACGTCTTACGGTTTCGAGAACAAAATAATGAATAAAATAAGACGGCAATTTCAGTAAATGTAATTCTGGTACCCTATAAAAGGATTTCTTAAATCTTCGGCAAACAGGATAAAGCGTATTTCGGCCGACAAAAGAGCTTCGCAATTAGGCGAGAGACGAACTGAAAAGAAATCAATTAGGCCGAAAGCCCCCTTGTTTGCATACTTAACGCCGGGCGCGGCGCGATCCTTTTGCGATGATCGAGGGGATATTTGCGATCTATATTCGTTAAGTACACAGAAATCGAACGCCCCCCTGCCTGTGAGAATTTATTCAGGGAACCATGAGGTTGATGGCTTTGCTAAGTGTGGTATGTTGTTGCGATACCATCACCTTAAACTGAACTGTCTGGCTAGAGTGTGTATAACTTTTCGTTTTAACTGCGGAACTGAAAACGATGAATGATAAGTTTTTGTCGTCTTGATCGAGTGTACGAGGATGTGAAAAGCGAAAGGCGCTCTTTATAGGTTAGCAAGGTCTGTGAGTTTTTTGAATTAAAATGTTTTAACTTAATTCACGGAAAGGGGAAAGTTTTAAATGTGGCTTAATAGTGGTATATAACTGAACCCGAACAAGTACAGAGTCGGAGCTCTTAACCTGTCCTTTTGTCGGTGATAGAGCCATGAAGCTGCTCCCACTGCTGAATGGGCCGGCTCGAACCGGATAAGTACCACGACCTCACAGAAAATCAGCAGGAAGTGAAAGTGTTTTTGCTTTCACGTTTCGTCCTATGAGCGAGGTGAACGGTGGCCTATCTCCCTTCCTCCTATTCCTTCCTCTCTCACTCTTGAGAGAGTCTGATATACTAAACGTCGGAAAAAAACTTTATGAATTACGATCATAGAATATTAAAAAACGTATTATATACTTATACAGTTTTCAGAGCGAACTTAATGTCTATTATCGAGAACATTTCGAATTTCAATTCGTCTATTTTTTTCTTGTATCTTAATGACTTTCTTTTTTTTGTCTTTTTCGACTTTTTCTTTTGCCTATCGTGAACTGATTTTGATATTTGCTTTTGTGAAAGGTTCACTCCAAGGTTGGATCCATAGAAACTTTATTTGAGCTTGAACTTCGACTACCAGTAGAGCGCTCATAAACTAAAATATTTGTTTAGAATTCTTTATTTATAGTCAGTTTTTATTTTATGATAAAAATTTACGCATTGACATAAATTAGCCAAGAAACGACTATTAAATGAGTTAAGCTCACACAGAACAGCAACATGATTTAAATTAGCCCGAATCCGGTTTCAGCTAAATATTCTGTAACCATTTCATTGGATATGATGCATTCAATATGCAACGGGCAATGTATAACTAATTGTGTTTATCTTTACCTTTGATGTCAATGCTTATGATTGCGAAGGTGCTAAGTTTAAATGACCTTATCATAGCTAAGTATAGCGCGGCAGCTATGGAATGTCCCTAAAAATAAATACGACCCCAAGCGTCACAGTCGTTTAACCTAATAACTTCGGGCGGGATTATTTTACCCGAAGTAAATCGGTCGTGAAAGGTCAAGTTGGGCTATTTTGGCCGCCTGATTTTTAATGGTACATCCAGGCATGGTTTTTTAATATTCGTCTATTATGCTGCGCATCAAAGAGTCGTCGTAGCAAACGATTAAATTTATCTTTAATGGTTATTGAATTATAAATACGGTGTATTTTAAGTACGTACGCAGCATCTCCGCTGCTACCAAATGGTCCGGCTCCGAGTAAGGTATCATTTAAATACTACGACCTCACAGAAAAAAGGTATAAAATGGAAGTGTCTACTCTTCTTTGTAGACTAGTCTAGTCCCTCCCTCCTCGTTCCTTCTTCCTGTCTTCCTGCTACCTTCAAGACCGGAAAAAAACGGCGACATCAGCATTTTCTTTGTTGTTGTGAATGTCCAACGTTGTTGCGCTGGAAACTAACAGATATGACGAGTAAGTCATGCGTCTGTGTATTAAAAAAGAGAGATTAATGCTCCACAATTCAATTCGATATAAAAAATTATAGGCCCACTTTAATTATTTCAACGTGCACAATTACCAGACTCGCCGCCACATTTTGAACTAAAATAAGACTGGGCAACGGATATCATTAACTAACTCTGCTGTCCCTCCCTTAAGAGATCTTTGTTATTCAACTAAAGAAACGGAACATGTATAGTATATGTAATAGTAGAGAGACACAGATAATAAAGAATGGTTATCGGTTCAACTGCTGAAAACTCGTACATATGCACATATGCCTCTCTATTTCGCCTTCAACGCTCAAAGCCACGAGAAGTCATTCAGAAATCTAGCTAAGTACAAAAGCGAGTTCAAATTAGTTATAGAAGCCTTCTCAGAAGTTAAATTATTTCTTTGGACTGGCAGCACGTCGGTATTGTGGTAAGGGGACAGAAATTTTAAAGCCGAGTTTCAACTTGCAAATCGATTAAAGTTAACTCTTCTTTGAGTAACTACTTTCAGTTTAGTACGGCGGAGTTTAGTGCGCATTTATATGCTATAAATTATTCAGTTTTTAAGTAGTAATCATCTTTAGTGTCATTCTAAAAAGTATCTGTCTTATAAAAAAAAAATATAAATCTTATAAATATAAAAAAAAATTGTAAATATTAATATGTATTTAGACACATAGGTAACAATACATTTAAATTAAAGTCAAAGTCAAAAATTCTTTATTCAAAATTGGATTGGTTTACAATCACTTTTTGACGTCTAATGATTCTAC
>DWHO01005141.1:0-10525 GCA_018247575.1 Eurytides lysithous rurik | reverse complement strand
GAGGTCGTGGTAATTACCCGGTTCGAGCCGGCCCATTCAGCAGCGGGAACAGCTGCGTGGCTCTACCACCGAAAAATTTCATGGCTATTATGTAAAGTAAATATATCTTATTAACTTTTACTTAATTATTCAACATAAATATGGGCCTATTATTAGTGTTAGTTGTAGTTAAACTAAATAGCATTATTATAAATAAAAAAAATCAAATGAAAAAAATATGATTACCATAGTAGTGGAGTTAGGACATTTAAATTATGCCATTTCGTATACAGGATTAGAACAAAGATACCTAACATTCATTAAATTAATCAATTTGCGCGTTCCAATTAGCCATAAATGATATGATTGTAAACATTTGGCCCTACTATCTTATTACTTATTAACAACTCGTTAATTAAATAATTACTTAAAGCTAATGAAAACGGACGTGTAATGTACATGGATGATAAGTGTTAGACATTGAAATATAGCTACAGTATAAATGCAGTCGGCTAAAAATTGTTTATATACTTTTAGTCCTTTTAGATACCTGCTGCTACTTACGAGTGGCTATTTCCGTTATTTTTTTATTGTATATATCACTAAACCAGGCAAAATTCACAACGTAAATGTGATTTATTTAAAGTATAATAAAAATAGATAATAAGACATCTGGCTCGAACTACTTCAATATAGAAGAGATCCTATAAATCCAGTTTAGAGATAAGATAATAGATTTTTTATCTTAAAGTATAGTAGTTTTTGTATATTGGCTGTATGTAAATTGGTTCGACTTACGTTCGTTCATTCATAATACCATTGCCAATGGTCGTGTGATGATGGATCTCCCTTGGTTCAGGGGAGTTGGAAACTTTCGCAAATGTTAGAAGCCGGGGGGCGTGCTGAAAACGACAAGGATTTCTGTTGCTCAACGTACCCGGATAGTCGAACGGCGTGCTGTCCTCGGTGAGATTCTGGTGGTATTCGTGGGGCTCGCCACGGCGCGCGTCGAGTCCTATCCGGGCGTTCTGGAGCGGCGGCAGCTCGGGCGACTTCCAAACGCACACGTAGTACACGGACAGCAGTATCGCAGCGAAGGAGACGGAGAAGAGGTACGCGAAGACGGTCAGCACGCGGACGACCGTGCTGACGCTCTTCGGACGGTACATGTCGCGGCCGGCCTCGCCGCCGTCCTCCTTGCCGCCCTCCTGCTCATTCTGACCGTTGCCCGACATCTTAACCGTACATGGCTCCGTCCGACACCTCCCTAGTTGAGTCGACGATTGAACGGTGCGAGCGCCGGCGTGTGCCGATCCGCGGCTGGGCAGAGCGAGTGCGAGCCGCCGCGTCTCCTCGCGGCCGCGCGCACTGCTCCCGCGCTAAAACGATTAACTACATACGTCACGGACTCGCGAACGCAACAAGACATATTAAATTTTACACTCGCCTCACCCTGCACGAGATCTATATCTTGCTCCGAATCCTGAATCGAAAATCCCCATTCACAACACGGAAGCGGTAGAAGTGGATCATGTTTATGCAATGGCGCTCGCGTTTATTTCGACCTCATATTATCACGATTGGACAGCGCGAAAATAACGACCGTTATGTTTGTTCTAAGAAAAACGTTTAGATTTGTTCGTTACGTTTCGCGTAATATGTTGATATTTCTGAATGTTTCTATGGTATTTTGTTTCGAAAATTGGCACATTATCTTTAAGCAGGTATAAAAAATAATGTAACTGTGGTGAGATTTTTTTATAGTTTAAAGACGCACGCCGCTACGTTCGCTCGCTGTCTATTTATTTATTTTCATCAGTATCATGATGTCTGTTAACAATTTTAGACTATTCATTTTTAGCACATTTAAATGTTTATACATTTACATGTTCAATGAAAATAAAACGATAAGTTTTTTTAGGGTGAATTAATATTTTGCATTATGAGCTTCGCTATGTGTTTGTAAACTTAATCATAAAAACCGTCTTGATCACAAATTAACTTAGAAAAGTAATACTTCAAAAATACTTGGCCTTGTTATTATTACTTACAATTAACATAGAATAGGTAATAAATTGAATATCTGCATTTCTACTTCTTGAGTAGTAGTGATTTATCATTTTATTTTAAACGGTATTGGCTTTTTCAGTGGTCCTTCCTTTTTTATTTTTTAAATTTAATTTTTTAATATTAATAAATCATTAATAAAAAATTTTACGCCACGTATTTAATAAACAAAAATGAAGTTGATAATATATGGAAGTTGCTATTACAGACCTTTACTTGTGTTTCGGCTTGTACTGAGTGCAAACAATGCGCATGCATAGGTACTTGACAATAATTGAAAAACGATCTACTAGAGTAGTAATGTTAAATGGCAGCCTCTGCTGGCCAACTACTAATTGGTGTGAAGGGTAAATATTATATTTTTCTCTTTTTCCTTAACGCTTTATCCGATGATCGTTAACACAGCTCTCCCCAAAAATTGGTATAACATATACCCCGTGGGCGTCCTGGAATTTACTATTTTTCCTGTAAACAGGGATGTATGAAATAGAGACTCTTGATTGACGCATCCGTTTCACCTGGTCAGGTGTTGAGTATGTAATCTATTCCAATGCATTGCTTATTTTTATTTCAATAACATAACCTTTATTAGAAATGTTAAATTCTTCCCAAAGTTATTTTCTCTTTTCTTCCTAATTTATTTGGTGCGTATAGTATAAGCTATTCATGCCTGTATTAAAGAATATATGATGTACATTAATTTTAAAAATTCGAATATTGTCATAAAGATATGTAAATCGCTAAAATATACACATAATTTGCCTATATCCTTTTTAATAAAAAACTAACGTTGTCTAGTTAACAGTAGTTACAACTCTATAGAGTAGTTGAGTTGCACTTCACAGCTTTTTAAGAAAAGTAAAGAACATTCAGCGACCCAGAAAACGATTCTATTGCGATTATAAAAATAGGAATGGCGTTTTTGTTGACAAAGAAATAAACAAAGGAAAAATTATTTCTACTTACACCATCGTCCCATAATAATACAGTGTTGCATACATTAATATATTTAAAACATAATTTAATATTCATACAATACGGACACCCACATTTCGAATTAGGTTATGGTCGTATTTTCTGACCAAGTGGGAGGATTAAGGAATTACAAAGTTATTGTAGTCGCAAAGCCTTGGCGTGCTGACATGGTTGGTTTCCTACCTTATGCTTCCAAGAACATTACATCGATCAATGAAGTAGCTACGTGTAGCTCGGATTACATTTGTAATCTGTTAACGAAATTACTAAAAATCCGTCGCTTGAAACATGACAATTTATCATCATAAAATCATACTAATTGCCTTAAAATTGCATGTTTCAAACAAATGAAATGTTAAGTTTTTAATTAAATATTATATTATATATTCATTGTAACCGACAGTTGTCGCGATAAATGCGAAATTATGAATTAGTAATTCCAGTACCGAAAAGTCGCGAATAAATATTATAAATTTATTATTTTGTTTATGATATTTACTTTAAAAGCCAATATTTTCTTTAACCTTAACCGCTGACTACTACAATAGACCAAGTAATGCACTGTGAAAACTAGGTTTCACCCAATAAACTTATTTCCCTACTAGAAAAAATCCTTCCTATTAATGTCCTCCCGACCGATTTCCTTTACGGTGGCCTACAAGTAATCAATCATTTGCACAGGATACATTCTGGTGCACAAACGTTATCGCAGACACAGTTGTGCTCACTCTTCCTTTACTCTAATTGCCCTATGGACCTAATAGTCGACAAGATGGAAGGGAGAAAAGACGCAGCGGCGGTGGCATTAAATCGACCTTTTTACTAATGACTTCTGCCAACCATTGTTTCATTCGTCGACAATAAACCAGGACTGATTTCTTTACATGTCCTTCCGACACATGGGTCGTCTTACTTTCCGGACAATTGGTTGATCAGTCCGTAATGCTCTAACCGAACTAGAAACAACAACACAAATTCATTGCTGTCCGAGGATTTGAAGCCATAAATTTCGATTTATAAAGCGCGGACACTAGGCAAGGAAAACTATTAGTTCTTTTTCTCCTGTACAAAGTGTTTTTAAATTTTTACCTAAACCGTTGCACTATTTTTTAAGAAAAGTTGCCAACTGAATAAGATGTTCATCTAACCGGTAAGTGCTGACAGCCGTTCATAGACATCTACAACACCGAAGACATTACAGGCTTGTTGCCAGCCGTTGAAAGAGTGGCTTTTCATACTCCTGGAGGTAAGCCAAAAGCATAAAGAATTTAACTTTACACGTGTCTTAAATAATGCAGTAGTCTTGCGACCAAGCTTGCCTTTTGATGCCGCGGCAGATGCTATCAATTATTGGATGCCTTAGTTCTAAAACTCACTAAGTACATTTTTATTGATATGGAGTATATAAGACACTTAATACTTATAAACTTAATATTATTAGAATTTACTAACTTTTAGAACTAAAGCATCCGTGAAAAGAAACGCAATGGTGTCGGTTTGTTTGTAACCAAAAAAACTTAAGAAAGGCTGAACGAATATTAATTAAACTTATATGAAACTTATATGTCCATCAGTTCGGTATTATTGTAACTTATATTCTATATTGAAACTTATATTCTATAATTGTGGAAGTATTGTAATCGTTTGTATATTTTTAAATTGATTTATTTAAGAGAATTCAATAAAATCAACTTCGAAGCTAATCTTAATATCTATCTATATATATATCTATATATTTATAAAAATACGTACCTCATGCAGTGGAGGTACTACCATACAAGCTCAATAGCCCGGCTTGCTCTACTAAGGAGTAAAATTTATAAATCTTAATTAGCACATAATTCCCGAAATATTTATTTTTAAATTTGAGCGTTGCGGGAACTATGTGCTAATTAAAATTTATTAATTTTACTCTTTACTAGGGCAAGCCGGGCTTTTGAGCTTGTATGGTATAAGCAAGACAATGTCTGCTGAGCCAGCTTGCAGCACATGCCTTTACTTTACTATGGCGTTCACCTATTTTTGGTGGTTTACGTTGGTCGTTAAAAACCACCACATGTAAAAATATGCTTACCTGTAAATATTTAAAAAAAAAGGCGAGCGCCACAGCAAAGTAAAAGTGAACATAGTGATTTGTGATATATTGCTCTTAAAAAGGAATGTTTAAAATCTTGTCTATGATACAATAAAACACTATATATTAAGAATATCAAATTTCCGAATTTTCCTAAGTACCACCCACTCTGGAGCACAGGGAGTTCGCTTATCCATTAGAGATAATTGGATTGGCGACCCCAATATGTTACCCGTATAAAGTGATCGGGTACCAAGTTATTTTTGCTCTGTGCAATCAATCATGCTGATAAAGTGGACAACAGAGTGCTTATATAATGTCACCATATATTCATAAATATCACCATACTCTGTAAGATTGCTAATGCGTTACTACATATATTAGGAGTTTCTTTAAGCATTTTGATGATATAAAACTATTTATTTAATTACGATTCAAGAGTGATTGTAAAGATAATAGACCTTTTATGTTTTTTTGTCGGTTTAGTCAGATGTAAGTTACATTGTTTCACAGAAAAATATCACAAATGATGACATATCAGATAAAAACCGATTGCTTTTCTAAATTTTCACACTAATTTTCATTAATCTTCGTTGTATTTTGCTTGATTGTATGAAGAAATATTAATGCTACAAAATTAAATATGAGTTTACACTGGGCAATTCTAAAAAGAACCAGTAATTTCAATTTTTTTGATAAAAATTAAAAAATTAGAATGATAACATAAAATTATGATATTTTTGTATACAACATTTTTATTATCATGTATCATGTTATCCATCTTGTTAAAAAAAATGATAATCGAATAAATTTTTCGGAACTTTAGAGGAAAGATTGACGATTTATGCAAAAACCAATGACGAATTCTAGACCATTTAGTCCCGTTAATAGTCCGTTAATACTGTGAACACTCACTTCTCTTAATATATTTAACTGGACATTAAACTAACAATGTACCTACGGTGAAATTAGCAAATTAACTTTATTCATGCTATGTTTGTTTTCTGATAAAGGTTGCTTTATAAAACGTTGTTAAAGTTTTTTAAAAGCTTTAATTACTGCTTAACAAATCCGTTAAAATTTTTCAGCACTTTATTGGTCTGTTAAGTTGATGTATAGCCGACTCTACAAGTTATCCGACAGTTCTAAAAATCCAGAACTGCATTGCATCTTGATGCATAAATTAGAATATTGGCATAAAAAAGAATTTTCTGTACGCACGTCGCTGAATGATGCACACAAGATGCCAAAAGTGGATGCATAGAATGGTCTATGTACTTTATACTACTCTTGAAAACCTACCATTTCCGAGTTTAATAACTTGACGAAGCGTTAAAGAGTCCCATAAACCGAAAACAAAAAACATCATCAGAAAACACATCTTAAAATTATTAGAAAACCGATTAACTACATTTTTAGGAGATAAAAAGACAAGCGAGTAAATACTCGTCTACATATCATATCGTCATATCGAGGTAATACTGCAAAAACCTGCTGAGTGAAAATTTTTCTAAAAATATGTTGAACACAAAAAAATATTTACTTTTTTGTGGTTAATATTGGTAAGACCGAAAAAAAGTAATCCCATGGTAAAACAGAAAAATTAAAGCGATTGGCGAATACTTGATTGGTAAAACTACGCAAAGCCCATTATTAACAATTTTTTAATGGAAGTCAGCTCCAAGAAATTTATAAGGATATGAAATTCGCTAAGTTTTTGTTTTCTAATTTGTCGGCATAAGTAAAAACTAAATAAATAGTTTTTACTTATGCCGACTGAAATTTTAGCATAATAATTAAGTGCACACTTTAACACTTAACATCTCAAAACTAAATTTGTCGCATTTAACAGGTTTTCTCGATATGAGTCGTACTCGCCACCTAGAGATTTAAGATGTTATATCTCTGTATTCAGTTATTAGCCACATTACCGCTTTAAGTCAGATCATTACTGCTTGTTGGTGGAACTCTGTAGTGGTAACAAGCGGACTTGGCAAATATTTGCCATCACTTTCAACTTATACCGAAAGGAAATATTATTAATTCTAGATTTATTTAACGCACAAGGTGAAAGTTTAAAAGTACTTAACATCTGTTTGAATGTTTCTTTCAAAGGGGTTTATGTAATTAAAATTAACAATTTTATACTATTCTCAAATTAAATTTTATACTATTTTATACTATTCTCAATACAAGTAAATAAGATAAACGTTTCATAAACTTAAGCTTTTCCACTATAACCAAACCTTGTTTTGGCGGTTTAAACACTTTAATTTAAGAAGGAGGGGGTTAAAAAGAAAACGCTTTTAGTTAATTATGTCTCCAAGATGCAATAATTTTATTGATTTATAACATTTAACAAAGACAATAGAATAATTACTTGAAGTGTTACTAAACTAAGGAGTAAAAAGAAACAATAAAAACAAAAACCATCGACAAAGATTATATTGATTTGTTTATAACTTTAAACTTTACTACAACTTACTCTTCTGTTTTTCTTGCAGCTTTTGCTTAAGGATACGACGCAAAATCTTTCCGGAAGGATTTTTCGGAATCTCCTTCACAAATATTATTCCACCATGGAGGCGATTGGGTGGGGACAGCTGCAATTATTTATAAATATTATTTTTTTTATGGAGGAGAAGGCAAACAAGATGGTCAACTGTGGTAATTGATCACTGCTGCTGAAAGAAATTGCAAATGCGTTGCCAGTCTTTAAGATGGGAATAGCGAGGAAAAGAGCAAGAGGAGGACGAAGGGAGGAGGAGAGTGGGCCACCGGCCACCTCACTCAACAGATAAAACGCGGAAGCAAAAACATCGGCCCATTCAGCTGCATGTACACCACCGCAAATTAATCAAGAAAGGTGTGTTAAAGATATTTAATGAGTCGGTTTTTGTATGGAACAATGAAATATAATTGTACGATTATAAGTGTGTAAGAATATATTAAATCATGATCAACTACCTCCGTGGTGTAGACCCGCGCTATGCAAATCGATTGTCATAGGTTCGAATCCCGATGAAGACATTGAATTTGTGTCGTTACTCATTAGTTGGGTTAAGGCATTACTGGCTGATCACTTCGTTGTGCGATAAGTAATATTAACATTGCTTTGGGAACATTGTCGACGGTATCCAGCGCTGGCGTACAATAGTCGTTGCTATCAGATTAGTTTAATGCCATTTCCTCTGTTTCTGAACTCTCATCAGTCGTGTTAGACATTACTTCCGTCAAACTACGAATAAAGGAAGTGCAACTGTGTCAGTGCAAACACTTGTCGAGAAGACGGTTTAATAAATCATGTAATTGTGAAATTAGGTTGACATGTAGAGAATGCCTAAAGACGTCCACCCTTTCCAGTCCTCTTCTTTAGGGTCTATGCAATAGAGAATAAATAAATAAATAAAGACAACAATTCCGTATGCGATTCAGGACTCGACAAGGATATCGATATCGATAATAAAACTCACTCGCTTCGAGGTGAAGTCGAGGAGATCCTTTTCAGTGATTTTGCTGCCAGGCTTAGCCACGACAAAGGCGGTAGGCAGCTCGCCGGCGAAATCATCAGGAGCGCCTACAACACCGCACTCCGCAACGCCGCCGTGCTGCAGCACCACGCTCTCGATCGCTGCTGGCGCCACCTGCAGATTCATCTTTATTTATCATGGGATTTGTGTTCACGAAGAATATGTCCACAAATAATAATAATAATAATATCATGGGACACCTCACACATTGCCATCTGAACCCAAACTAGGTAATCAGACAACTGATATACATTCTCTTAAATTTTAAAATACATACTTAAATAGATAATTAACACCCAGACAGAGAACAAATACCTATGCTCATCACACAAATATTTTTTCCTGGGTGAGAATCGAACCCACGACCTTTGGCTTTTGCAGTCAGGAGCACTAACCACTACACCGACTGGCCAGTCAATACATAAAACAAAACAAAACTGCCGAACCGACTGGGACCAGTTTTTCAGCCTAAATAGTAAACAAAACTCGAGGCTGCATTAAATCGTGGTAATTGAAATAAAGAGCAATTACAAAACATAAAATATAGATAAGTTCAGGTAATTTATTTTATTACCTATATATACAACTGTACCATCAATTGATCCACGTGAATTGACACACTGGTGACATCATTTTTAATTATTCTCGATAAGTATTAAATATTCAAGTAGTTTTTAAATGCGCATTGTCAGAGTCAGAATTTTTTTAATCTTAAATCAGTATTTATAAATACAATTATCACCCTTTCTTATCATGCAGTGTTATCTACATAGCAGTTAATATTGGTGAGGTGCAACAAATCGTTGATAATAACAAAACTGCCTGGTTCAGCACTACGTTCATTAGGTAGCGGTTTAAGACGGTAGCTCTGTATCTAATCATTAGGATGTAAATATTGTCATTCAAACCAGATAATACTTGAACTTACACATTAGATTCTGCTTGCTGGCAAATACTAGCATTCCCTCTGCACAAGTCATACGTATCCCTAAAACTACTGATATAATAGATTATATTAAAACCTACTTCAGATATTTGTGTAAAAAAGATGCATCTATAAAAAAAATTATTACCATTCATCCAAAAGCAGCTCGCAAGTTTCTGGGCAACAAGCATACTGAGGCCATTCGATCTCTATAATATTATTAAAGTAATATAATATTGTCTCGTAATAAATCGTTTGTTATACATCTATAAAAAGCCACATTACCTGGTATCCTTTGTATTTGATCAGTTCTTTAATCCTGTCCACGATAAAGATGTACCCATCACTGTCGTAATAACCGATGTCACCGGTCTTTAGAAAACCTTCTCCGTCTATGATATCACGGTTTGCTGCTTCCGCTCCCATATAGCCCTTCATCACGAGCGGCCCTTTAACACAGATCTCCCCCTTCTCCATGGGACCTAACTTCCTCCCAGTATCCACGTCGACAACCTTGGGAAGATAGGAATTTGTCATAAATTTATCTTACCATCCGTAATTCGTTGTTGTAATGTTAATAATATAATTTTTAAGACGTTTGTTGGTTTGTTATTTCACGCATCAATGAGTATAGTTTTTGTAATGTAAAAGGATAACTACTTATTATCTTGTAAAATGACTAATTAAAAAAAACAAAACACAGAATCGAATTATTTCGAGCCCAACCTGCCTTGTTTCGAGTAAGACCTAGTCTACTTTAACTTAATCTTAAATGTGTTTTTTTGGTATGCCCTCGTTTCCTGCAAAAACAAAAAAAAATCGGCAATTTTTCCGGTTTTACATTCATATAACTCTGAAACTTCGAAATTGGCTACTTTCTGATTGGAAAAAAAGAGAAGAGAAGAACAGGCGAAAGAAACTCAGCGGGACTTTAACTCTTTTTTTGACGTTAATTACAATTACAATGATAAGTTC
>DWHO01005140.1:0-10525 GCA_018247575.1 Eurytides lysithous rurik | reverse complement strand
AACACTTCCACTTTACGCCGATTTTCTGTGAGGTCGTGGTAATTACCCGGTTCGAGCCAGCCCATTCAGCAGCGGGAGCAGCTGCGTGGCTCTACCACAAAAATACCTGCGTGGCTATACCCTTACTCCTCACCCTTCCTTTTAAAAAATTCCCCCCTCATTAAAAGCTGGCAACGCATTTGCAGGTTCTATAATTTGCAAATGTCTATGTGATCGCTTACCCTCAGGTTGGCCGCTTGCTCGTTTCTCAGCCTATTCCATAAAAAAAAATATTATTAAAGAAGTATAAAACAATTTTCAAATTATTCTTTTTCTCAGCGTGTGAATTCGCCGGAATTCAATGTCAAATTCAGTTCGGAGACCACAAAGAGGACAAACACACATCGGGCTTTTTGGAGTGAGTATTTTTAATTAATACGGAGTTATTTGGCTTTAGGTTATAGTCACTGAATATCAAATCTCTTTCAATTAACCTTTGAATGTTAATATGTATTATAATTTATATAACACTTGATGAAATATGTAATATTATGTTTATACGATACCTCCCTAATCTTTAATGACTTTTCTCAGCCTAAAAGAGTTCCTGCCCGCATCTTACGTAAAAGTCAAAGGCATCGAGAAGAAGATATTCAAGGAGCATCGCAAACACGCCGGCCTGAGCGAATTGGACGCCAAAGTGCTGTACACGAAGAGCGCCAGAGACTTGAAGACATATGGTGTTGCTTTCTTCTTGGTCAAGGTATAATATTATAAATTTCTTAAATTATTTTTCTATATCTGCTTCGCCTGTTCTTCTCAGGACCGAGGTATTTTTTCCTGAACAGGTAGGTAGAATCAATAGACGTCAAAAAGTGATCAAAATTCTTTATAAAAAAATTGGATTGGTGTAAACCAATCCAATTTTTTTATAAAGAATTTTGATTTTGACTTTGATATAATGTAATCGTCCCTTTTATATAATCACTTGTCAACTTTATAATTCATATTGATCTATTTTATCATTCGATCCTATTTATATTATTAAGCATCTAAAATCTAATTAATCTTGAAATCTCTTCTGATTGAAAGAGTTTTGTTATTGATTGTTAATGTAACTTGTCGCTGTGATATAATAATGAGTTAATTTTTCTTACTGTTATTGCGTTTAGCGATAGAATCTGTAATTTTCCCGTAATACTCATGTAAGTACATAATAAAGAAGCCCATTGAATTTACATCAAAGCCTAGGAAAATAGTCTATTGTTATTCTTCGTTGATACAGAATATCTCCGATTCTTATTTATACAGTAAGCGTTATCTTTGTGCTTTTTGTTAAAACTATGTCTCCCTCGCCTGTTCGTAGGAGAAAATGAAGGGCAAGAACAAACTGGTGCCTCGGTTGCTCGGCGTGACCAAGGATTCGGTGCTCCGTCTCGACGAGAAGACCAAAGAGATTCTTCAGACTTGGCCCCTGACCACCGTGCGCCGTTGGTGCGCCAGCCCCAACACTTTCACTCTGGACTTTGGCGATTACAGGTGAATGTTGTTTCCTTTAGAATGACCTAATGACGCTTTATGTTACAACATATCGACGGCAGAAAGCGGAAATGTCGTATCTCGAAAATTTCCAAAATCAATGAAGTAGTAATATGGTAGTAAGATATGCCATCTAACTAAGGTACCTAAGCTCACTCAGTTACTTTAGTTACCATAGTTTAAAAATAAAGAAAAATACGTTCCAAGTTTTTACTTTTCTACCGTTAATAATTCATGTTTACTTTTGAAATCGTTTTTTGGGTAAATTTGGATTTTTCGAGATATTACAAATCGCTTTCTACCTTCGATTTATTGAAATTACTGAAAATAAACAGAAGTGTAAAATCTTTACATTCAAATTGATCGATCAATTCAAGTTGGTCAATTTTCAGCTGACCCAATGAAAATTGCGAGTCTGGTCAGTTAATCAGAGAAAATTGATCGAGTAATTCCTTTCTTACTTGCGAGTATATCTTGTTCATTTATTACATTAATATAACATCTTTACAGATTGGGCCAAGGCAATTTTTAAGTATAGGGATATATGTGTTAATGCCTGTTATATTTTCGTATCGCAATACCCATATAGATTTAATCAAAATTTTGTCGCCGATAAAGCTTATATTTGACCATTTAGGTAAATCGATTGAAATCAAGTTGCCAATATCTGTAAACGCCCTAACGCCGCTCTGCTATAAGACAGAATAATAGATATACCGCAACATAGAATCGTTTTCTCATAGCAGTCGCAATTTTCATATCTCGTTAAATTTCTAATGTCACTAGTTACGTTGTTTGTTTGTTCATTAAAGTTCGCCGTTTTACTCATTATGATCTTGTACCGGCAGCGACCAATACTATTCGGTCCAAACGACGGAGGCCGAGCAGATCCTGCAGGTGATCGCGGGCTACATAGACATCATCGTCCGCAAGCAACGCGCGAAGGACCATCTGGGCATTGAAGGCGACGAGGGCTCCGCCATGTTGGAAGACTCCGTCTCGCCCTCCAAGTGCGTCCGACCTTTCTTTGCGCCTTTTTTTTATTCTGCTGTGCCAGTTAAAGTCCTTTATTAAAATAACTAAAGATAACATTTTCAATTTTCATTTGTTAATATGTCAACGTGTGCAAATGTCTAATTTATTTATATAGCTTTTTTTTAACTTGATTTCAAAAACAACTTCATTACTCAACGACATTTGATTTTGCAAATGAAAACACTTGTTTTTGAGTAAAATAAAAGTAGCTTTATCAAACACGAAATAATAGCATCAATTACTTTTTTGTGTGCACTTTTTCAATTTTATAAATTAAAATATATGCTCTTTGATGTCTATTAAGTAGCATGTTGAGTGAAACAGTCTAGTAGACATCCTAAACAGTTTTTACATCGATATTGGTATTAGTCTCTTAGTTTGAATATGACACAGTGTTAAAAATGTGTATTCTTTATAGGGCGAATATCATCCAACACGACACATTCAAGTCGGGTAAAGTGAACACCGAGTCCGTTGCCAAACCAGCTGTGCTCAGACCAGGGGCCGAAGGTAATTTCAAAATCAAATTAATGCTTGTACATAGTTTATGTGTATAAAATCTGTTAACATTTCAAGTTACTCCGAAAGCACCGTAATTTAGTAGTTGTTATGGACTTGAAACATTTATTTTGCATAGTTATATATATGGGACGAGAGGGACGGCTTTATAGCAAAGTTTCAATATTCGAGACGCATTTACTTTTTGTTTGTACATAAACGTCGCTTTATAAGTTGGGTTGTTTGCTTGCTTCGGCGAATGCAGGCGCCAAGCCGTTCGCCGTTGGCCACCTCACCGGCGCCCAGCAGACCACGGTCTCCGGCCAGATCATCACCGGCCACACTCCGCCCACGGTCAGTATTGGATCGGCGATGATTTCGACCTCACGGGAGATCAAGTCAATCTGGCGCTATACGCTTACTGCGTCAGTATCACGGTGTACATATCGACACTACTTTTTACTGACATTATAAGTGCGAATGTGTGTTTTTTAGTTTATCCTCCTTTCACAAGGAAATCGAGCAATAGATTGGCATGAGTTTTGGATAGATATAGTTTTTAGCGCAGGAGAGATATAAGCTACATTTAATTCTGGAGAAAATGTAATAAAAAAAAATAAGTCACAGGCAAAGAATATTATGCTGTAGTCCCTTCCGAGGTCACAGGTCATTTAAAATAGTTTTTACAAAGTGACATACAAGAACAATATTAAATCGTACAACATCATAACAACATAGAAGAGCATGAAATTATATGGTATAATAATCAGATAATACCTTTTGGTCGGGACTTCCTTAGTACGTTTTTAACTCACTTACTGTCGAATGTCGACCCTCAGAAAAGGAGAAAATTCCAGGCCACTTAACCATAAACTACTAATTAACCAAAGACACAATTGATATTTAAACAAAAATATCACTAAATTAAAACCATCTAGTACTTGTAATATGGTAAACTAAGACATTTTAAAGAGGGATAAATTGTGGTAGAAGCTAGGACTTGTGTAATTAGTCGAAACATATTTAACTTTCTCGTTTTAAACTTAAATAGAAAACGTGTTTGACCTCTATATTTTGTTTGTTTCACGCTTACATAACTGATGGAATTGTGCAGTCTACGAATTGGGCTGTGTAGGTACCACATGACAAATAAACATTGTTTGCGCAGATGCGTGTACAGTTGAAACATATTTCCGACTCCTCTTTCTTAGATTTAGACCGATCTCAAATTAAGTCTTGTATAAAAACTCTACAAATCGTACAGATAACAAAAACTACTGATGTTATTTTTTTTTACACATAATATTAAATTCCAATAAAAAGTGCCCCCATTATTGGATAAACAATAAAATATCTCTATCCTAAAATATACGTACTTACAAAAGGTTTTACATCCACTTGTACAGTATTAAATGATATCGTATTTCCACAGTAACATAATAAGATATATTCGTTTGCTATTCAGGCGTCCCAAGTGCAGCAAACGCGTGTCACATCCATATTGTCAGAGCCGCAGCGAGCTTTGCTCTCAACGATCACCGGTGGCCGGGAGATCATACGGCAGACAGAGGAGAGCCTTAGCCGGGTGAGTGACGTAGATTACTGATGTGTCCACAATTCAATAATCTATGGAGAAATAACTAACTGGTATAAATGTTTCTAAAAGATATAGGCAAAGAACGCCAAAGAATTCACATAATATAGTGGTAGTACTCTATACGACCTCTGGCAAAGGTCGCTTAGAGTAGTGCCACAGCATTGTAAATTATTCTGCCATCCGGTTTGAACGGTCTTTCAGCTTAATTATTCGGCATAGAGATTTACTATCATATCTCTCGGTGTAACAAACGTTTTGTGTTCGTATCGTTCAAATACTATGTGATATTGTTTTGTTACCAGTATCAGGCAATGTCAAATTAATGCTGGTTCAATA
Organism: Eurytides lysithous rurik; assembly: GCA_018247575.1. NCBI lineage: Eukaryota > Metazoa > Arthropoda > Insecta > Lepidoptera > Papilionidae > Eurytides > Eurytides lysithous. The sequence goes on along the minus strand of DWHO01005140.1, from coordinate 5,541 downwards.
TATAGGAAACCGTTTTGAGATCGAAACGTTTCTTTAAGAAAACAAACACGGGAATTTAGTTAGTGGGATTATATATGTAATTATATCAATGTGTATGTATGTATGTAATATAGTTATTGTTGAAACTTATAATATAATATTGTAAAAGCTAATTACTAACTTCTTAATACTTTAGGCCTCACTGCCCGCGCTCGGCCATGACGCTGCATCGGTCAAATGGAAGCAAGTGACGATGGATACCAGCAAACAAGTGGTGACCTCTCAAATTGCCGCCATGAATGCCGCCACTGCCCAAGTCGTCACGCTAACGTCCGGTAAGTAAATTAATATGCTAACACTAACCTAACTTAAAGATCTAATCTGTTTTAAGACTCTACTAATTAAAATTTTCTAGTGAATACTTCATAGTTTCTTTTCTTTTGTAGGACCAACAGAGGAAGTGGATCACACAGCAGTCGGAGCTGCAATAACAACTATCACCACCAATCTGCCTGAAATGACAAAGGGTAAGTAATACCTATATTTTTTTAAAATATAAATATATTATCATTTCGACCTAAATTTGCGGCATAATTATCGATTGATATATATTTAATTTGTATGGTGCTTAGTTTATTTTCATCTTTATATTGCAGGCGTTCAAACTATCGCTGCACTTATGGACGATACCGATGACGGAGACAAGCTTCTGGATGCAACGAGAAAACTGTGTAGCGCCTTTAGCGATTTGCTGAAGGCCGCCGAGCCCGAAACTAAAGAGGTACTTTCAACCATAAATACGATTTGCAATACAATTAGAAAAAAAAAATCAATATTCAGTCTTAAGGGGCACATATTTAAAAAAAATTATGTTATATATAGATGTTAAGGAACTTTTCATTCTTGCAGCCCCGTCAGAACCTTCTCAATGCCGCCTCCCGCGTCGGAGAAGCGTCCACCTCGGTCCTTTACACCATCGGCGAAGAGACCGAAGAGGACAAGGAGATCCAGGTAAATATCGTTAACGCGAACCGCTCGCAGAAAAGTAAAAACAACAAAAAATCCTTTCTGTACAGAAAACTTAACTACTGCGTCGATAATTTTTATAAGGCTTTCTTCGGCAATAAGACTAAGCACGACGATTACGGCTCCGACTTCGGGACTATAATAATAGACGACGAGAGCTGTAACTTGTCTAAGCACGCAGAGGACGAGGGCATATACGAGGACATAGACACTAGCAATACGTGGGGGAGGATGCTAGACGTCATACAAGAAGAATCGGATAGCGACTATTACAGAAGCTTGGAATATTGCAACACGTACTTTAAACCCAGCCGCCCAGTAACGCTGAACGAGATCAATCAAAATAAAACTTCCCCCGCCTCTGCGTCCGGAAGTAGCGGTGACTTTGAAGCGATTTTAGAAAACTGCGAGGGCTATCTAGACAACAAAAACCCACCAAGCGTTAAACTGCCACCAAAAACAACGTCGGAGAAGATCTACGATCTCAAAAAGGATTTCTCCGACCATGACTACGTTAACATCAACTTCAACCGAGACGGAAATGTACATGACTATGCTAACATAGATGTAGACAGGCGGACCAAGAATCAAATACTGCGCGAACGTTTCTTCCTCTCCGGCGACAACGACAAAAACGACATCAACGACAAATTCAACAGATACAACAACTACAAACGCATCGAATCTCAAAGCATACGAAGCGACACAAAATCCGGCCCGAATGTCAACTCGACAGACTCAATTCATACGAAGATTTTGAACATAGACAAATATAACCGCACCTTGACTACTAAAGAGACATTCAAACAGACAGTAGAAGCTAGTTTTGCCAAAAAAGAACTGAATCTGAAACACAACGACGACTTGGAAACCTTCATAAAGCGCAGTGAGAAATACTATACGAGCGAGACGCGAGACAGAAGCACGACAGTCGAGTTGAACAATACGAAAACCCCACCCAAAGGTAAGACTGAAATACGTATATTCTACAATCCAACCTTCGCGGGGACGGAGGCTGAACGTGCGAGGGGCCCGTGTCAGTTCTGCAAACAGCGTTGCCCCAGAACTGAAGAGAAGTGTTGCCCGGATTGCGTTTGCCTAGAGATCCAGCTCGGCAGAATGTGGAGAGAGAATTGGCTGAACATTCTCTGCGTCATATCCCTTCTCTTTGTACTGTTACTATTGCTGGTTCAGTCGTTTATGCCAGGTGACGATTGCCTCAACGGGAACGCCAATCTAACAGATGGGAAATGTTTCGAAATGTACTGAAAATCGAAACTATTTTTGATGAAAGAATTAATACATATGAAAAGACTGGAAGTTGAATACGAATGTAAACAGATGCTTGTTGCTAAAGGTGATGGTAAGATTGCCATTTTTTTATTACATTAAGGTTATAAGCCTGAACTTGCCATATAACGATGAAACGTTCCTTTATTTCGCGTATAGCTTGTGTCTATTTTGCTTGTCGAGAAATATCTAAATGAGAAGCACTTAAGGTCAATATACAACATATGCGACAGTAGTAAGTCATATGTTTGCTGTTATTGAATATATGCCATTGTAGCAGTCATTGCTCTCCACTGTGCCGGAAAATAAAATTACTTTTTATTAAATATCTATTGTATCTTCCCTTCGGAAATTGTAATTGTTACTTTTGAAGGCGTTGTTTATAATGTAGCTAGAATTTTTGCCGTCATTTTCCTTTGCTTTTTCGTTGCTATTTTTTACACCCAGCTTTAATTAAGGCATCACGATAATTAAAGACAAAGGTTAAAGGGAAAAGACTGCATTATATGTCCTATATAAACGTTGAACCTAGATTTTAATATTCTCTTTGTTATTTATAATTTGTTTTTTTTTTTTTAATTACTAGTTTAGTAAGATATTTTGAAAATAATATTGGCAGCTAATTTTTAAATATGACCAGTTACATTAAAGTGGTGGCTGATTTTGTTCAGCATTGCGTACTTAATTTTCCGTCCATAATTGGGTATTAGTAATTCACTTAGAACATTTCTGTCGTCAATATATGTTTTACATTTGTTTCATAGCCATTTTAATCTTGTCCATATATTGCCATATTTGAAATATAAACCAATATTCTTTAACTGGTCATGCCAGATGTTCCTAAAACGAGTCTCATTTATTTTATGTTCAAATATTTTATTTTGATTATGGTTTTGGTTTTTAATAATTATAATGTAAACATAAATAACACGATGTAACCAATTTTGTAAATACGAATAATCAAAACTAACACAGTGCTGTGACTTGCAGATCTAATTACGGTTCAGTTATGTTTAATTTTTAATTCCATTTAACCATTTGGATAGATAAGCAGTTATTCTTTTGACACATTTTACAAACTTCCTGTTATACTAAGCAGAGCTTTCTTATTTTTATAGATACTAAAATACGGTGATTGTTTAATAAAATACACAGTTTATAATACTTGACTAGTATTGAAATATGTTGCTTAAAAATTATTAAAAAATTTACGTTATATTTGACCAGTGACATCACCATTTATTTATTATTTATTTCATCTTTGTTAAATTTTATTATTAGGTATGTTTATCGAAAAAAAAAATATTATTTATAAATCTATTCATATAGAATACTAAAGTATAATTGCGTTTTATGATTTAAGAGGAATATATAAAATACTATACAATAACTCATACGAGCGCAGCTATCACAACTATGATATTATTTTTGTTAATACATTTGCTTTTCATCACAAACTGGATTTTTATTTACGACTAACTGTCCGTAAAGTGAATGTAGTGACAAAGGTAATCCTTCGTTTAAAACTACTAATATACCCCATATCATTGGTAATGTGAATCTAACAATTTTCATCTACAATGAACAGCGAAGATAACTCTGGAAGCGTCGAATGCCAATATAGTATAACCATTATAATTATTTCTGGGTAAAAAAAATGTACGATAAATTTGTACCTAAAAGTTTTACATTCTTGAGAGTGTTCACGCGCTCAGCAATTTTTATGTCGCATTAAAACCGAGCCGATGTGTCATTGCTATTATAAAAATAACAGGCGTAGTGTATAAAGATATTAATGATCATGATCAGTGAATGTGTGAAACATTAATCGATGTCATGTCGTGAATTCGCTAGAATATCTAAAAATGTTTATTTATTAATACACCAATGTCGGTTTAAATAACTTATACAGTTAGTGTTAAATTTCATTTCACGAGAATAAAGTGCAAATATAATGTAAATTGTGGCCATTTTTTTTCGCAGCTGTTCATTACATTAGTATTCGTTTACTCTTTCTATTAAAAGTAATAATTCTTCTAACTATTATGATTGTTTTTCAGTTTAAAATCGAACAAATGTTATCCGGTCAGTAATTAAAATATAGAGTCACTGGTTAGACGGATTAGTTTTTTTTTTTATCCCAGAAAAGTTTAAACTCTGATAATTTGGATCTGGGACCTGATAATTTTTCGAACTAAGTGGACTGTCGTTATTTTTGTCTACTTAACTCTATGTTTGTTTAATGTTGATCGATATGCATATACGATGACTTGTTTCAGGACATTCTTTTGTCTCTGGCGAAGGCGGTTGCTAACACCACTGCGGCGCTGGTCCTGAAGGCGAAGAATGTGGCTGCCCAATGCAAGGACGACCAGACACTCCAGAACAACATCATTGCGGCTGCGACGCACTGCGCCCTCGCCACCAGCCAATTGGTCGCTTGCGCTAAGGTAACCGCCTACCTTGTGTTTATACGCCAGATGGTGAAGTGGTCTTTCGCAGAGACGGCTCGGGGTGGTAACACTGCATTGTTGTTCTGTCTGACATCTATACATGTATGACGATAGGGTGGTCTTTCGCAGAGTCAGCTTGGATAGTACCACAGCATAGTTATTGTCTGCCAAACAGTGAGGTGTTAGCACTGCTGTGTTCCAGTTTGTAGAGCAATGACCCCAGAGTAACGATGCATAGAAATACATAATCTTCAATCAGGTCAGACACGTTCTTGTATGGTACGAACGGGCGTGACGTTTACCATCAAGCTCCAATTGCTCTTCTCTCCACTTTCTCTTCTGAAAAAGTTTATTTTTGTTACTTTTATCTGTTTCGAGTGACTTTAAAATATTTTTAATAATGTTAATTGTCTATGAAACCTTTTTGTAAGCGGCGGTTACAGATAGGAGAAAGGGTAAAGTACGCATATATACATCTGTTTTGTAGTGAAAGTAGAACTTACAGCCTGCATAGTCGTGGTAAACCACAGTGATATGGGATTTTAACGCGGTTTATCTAAGCCGGGCTGATTTAGGTCGACTAATGTGTTTGCTATTTAGTTTATTTAAGTATACACATGGTTTAACGTTCACGCATATCACTAATGTACGGAGGGATGGTGCTATTTTCCAAGTTCCACTTGAACACCGTCTCACCTCATTGTAATGATTGTTGTTTGACTGGCCCGTTGGTCTAGTGGTTAGCGCTCCTGACTGCAAAGCCAAAGGTCGTGGGTTCGATTCCTACCCAGGA
>DWHO01005139.1:0-10527 GCA_018247575.1 Eurytides lysithous rurik | reverse complement strand
ATATATTGTATATATACAAAAATCAACGTTTCAATCAACGAAATGCAATGCTTTTGTTCTTATACACTTTTTTATATTCTCATATGTATATTAAGTTTTAAATTAATATTGCGAAAAGCTTGAAAGACGCTGTCTATGTTAAAATTTATAATAAAAAATTACGTCAGTTTGGTATGTAATGGTAACATTTATATCAATAGAATTTTGTTTATGTGAATTTTAAAATAAATCAACCGTTTTCATTTTAAAATTAACCACAAACAGTAGATAATTACTAATTGTCACTCATTGTTTTTTGATGTTTTAAACATCACCAAAAATTTCGACCATATCGCTTGGAAATTAAAAAAAAAAAAAAAGTATCAATAGTTTCATTTTAATATCTCTGCTATAATACTTTTTTTGCGCTTTGTTAAAAATGTAGGGATTTTTTTTCCACTTACAGTTAATTAAGAATAGAATGGTCGAAAAGGTATTCCTTGATTGGAGATATTTACATTTCCACACAATTGAATATTGAACAAAGTTCTTAAAAGTATTTTTCGTTTGTTCAGGACTTCAAAATTTAGAGAACACTTTGAGACCTTTCTTTGACTTTGCGAATGCATTATAAATGAAATACTCCCGTATTTCATATATTTATTAGCTTGCAAATTTATATATTCACAATTTCTTATTATAACTGCTTTGAAATACCGCCAATTACTGGACATATATGGCCAATTTAAATCTATAATGAGGAGCACAATGCAGAATCTTGCAGTTTTGAACTCGTGCTGATCAAATGTGTGGCGCTGTACTCATATGGCCAAGAGTTTTACCATCAGGATATACGTCTCATATTTGTTAGAAAACAAGGAAAAATGAACCGAATATTAAAGATATTAACTAAAGTAACTTGCGACGTTGAAAATCTTATACGTTACCCTTTGCCTGTGATGAGATATTTGATATCAAATTACGGTGTATACTCTACTAATTTCTTCACAGAAACCGATCACACTTCCGGGGCCCGACTGTAACAGTCAAAGATAACCTTTCAAATATCCGTAATGAAGGCAACTAAATAATAGCGCCATACCTACGATGATCGTTAACCATCAGGTGAGCCGCTTGCTCGTTTGCCTCCTAATCAATAAAAAAAGTTTTACCACCGTTAAAACTGTGTTTCGGTTTGTTTTCCAAAATTGGCTGTTCCTATTAGTCTGGGAACTTGAACCGTATATGTGCCCAATTTGGGTTTAGGCTTACGTTTGATTTTTATTCTCCAAATTTGATTGTTGTCATGTCATTTAGTTTTAGTGTTTGAATGCGATGCTAGAATTAGATGCGTCGTTCCGGTTTGACAGTTGGCAGTATAATATATATAAGACCATTTAACATCTTGAACAGGGTGACAAGAGCAGCACTGGGCCAGGTTTTGGGTAATAATGTTTTTTTAATGGCAGATGTATCGTTGGTTGACTAGTTGAATTTATGAACGGCATTAGTCCTTGAAATCAATCACAGGCAATATCGTTCACAGTATTCGTATTTCTCAGAATTGACAAAGTTTTTTCCTAAATTATAATATTTAGTTATTGCATATTTATTTCGACCTGACTCCCCCAGTCAGCCAACTCGAATATGGTCGATGATAACTAATGCAAATGTTTATTACTAATGAAATGTTAGAAAAACTCACGCAACGACCAACAAGTGTCACGCCGTTTTGTGACAAACAACCAATTCGTAAATACGTACGCACGAGAAAATTTAACTGCCTCACTTCGGCATGTTTGCTCCGCTTGTAAGTTTTAAAACTAGACATAGACAGGAAAGAAAATATATACCGCTCTACAATACAAGTAGTATATTGTAGAAGCATCAAGGAAAGCATAACATAACAACAAGGAAAGAATAGGATGCATCGCCGTTGTTATGGCAATTATATAACATATAGATCGCACTGACAGACTCATATTTGCGCCGTTTACTTAGTTCAGCCGCCTCCGACTCTAAAATACTTGCATATGAAAGTATTATTCAAAGGTTTAATAAAACTACCCGAAGAGCAGTCTCATAACACAAGCATTGTGTGTTTAAAAGGGGACTCAATCGACTAATTTATGTAACGGAAAACTTTTTGAAGGAAATAAAAACTATTATAATTATTATTAAAACATTGGAGAAGAGATCTTGGAGAACATTGACGATTCTTCGACGGGCGCCACAAGGGATGTGAGATATTCCTCGTATACTTTTACGTTTATTTGCCAGCGAAATAAAGGGAGGGAGTATTAAGACTAGGCGTTTTAGCTAGTCGTCAAATTACTCCGCATCGTATAAAGAGCCCGAACTAAGGCCTGAACAGTCGTGCAATAAATTCGCGTGCAGACGGACCGTGAGATGGCTGCTAGTTACTATTAGTTAGTTAGTTCGATCGTAAATATGCGAATAAAGTTTACAGTAACTGGCAATCCAGTAAGTTAGATATTTACAACGGAGAACGCACATGCGCGTGTATGAGTATACATTCTTAGAGCACGCACTTCGTTGATTGCCCTTTTGTGATAATAAATTTTGATATGTTCGTCAATAAAACTTATCCCAATGTATTTAAAAATAGCTGTTTAGTAGCATTTAAAGGTTTCCGGCATTGTTGCAATGATACGAAAAGAAAAAAGGTATCTGATTTTACCTTTTTGCGTTTACTTAGGAGCCTTGGTGAAAACCACGCAGAACAACTAACAAAAGTTTCATCACAATCTGATTAGGAATGTTGAAAATGTTGAAAACAGACGTGCTAATAAGTCATTTTCATTTAAATAGTCAAAATTAAAACAATTAAATAAAACCCGAAGCACGAATACTACATAGCAAAAATGAATAGGCCTATTAACAGGTCAAGTGGTCAAGTACCAGATAATTTTAATTATAAAAAATTCATAACTTTTATAGATAAAATTATAAACTACTTCAAATACCTTTTAAGAATATTAGTTTTAAATAAAGTTATTAGTAACTTACCCATAAAGCAGTCTTGTTACAAGCTCTTCACAAAAAAAAACAATAAAGACTCAAGTAAAATTGGCGGCGATAGAATGAATGTCAGTGAAAGGATACCAACATCAAAGATGCCGCAGGTGCTCGTTCATTTATTTTATTTATTTATTTAAGCTTTATTGTACACCAGTATAAGGTATTACAAAGCGCGGACTTAACTACATTTGTCAAATTGTTTCACAGTGCTAAAAGAGCACGCCTCTTGCTGATGTACTGCAGCTGACCATAGGCCTTTCGGCGACCTTAAATCCCTCGGCCAATTCAAAGCTGTTTAGCACAGCGCAGTGCTAGACAGCTTTGAACTGGTGAAGCTTAAAATAGCGGTGTATCGTTATGGGTAAGCATGCTCGTCAAATCACTTTTTTAACCGAGTTCAAAAAAGGAGGAGGTTCTCAATTCGACTATATTTTTTCACGTGCGTTACCTCATAACTTTTACTGGGTGTGCCGGTTTTGATTATTCTTATTATATTTAGAAGCTGGTGCTCGTCGTGTGATCCCATATAAATTTTAGCGAGATTTGACGAGTAGTTTTTGAGTTCTCCCTAACTATGGGTATTTTTGTTGTAAACGGTATATTGCAAAGATCCACAAAAGGTTAAGGTTTCTTCAGAAATTTCATTCTGATTGCCCTTTGTACTGCGTACGCGTGCTTAAAACTAAGTAGGATTTATCGTCGGTTAATACATTTTATATAATATATATAAAAACGAATGTTTGTCTGCATGTCATCGATGAACTCAAAAACGAATGGACCGATTATTATGAAAATTGGTATATATATGTATTTTTCCACGGAGAAAGTTTGTATAATATGCTCATAGATGTAACTCGCCACGAGGCGCTGCAGGGTAGCAACTTCTGCCCTGTTCAACCAATTGTCATATGGCGTAGCAACGCGCGCCGGGTACGGCTAGTATGTTATAAATATATTTATAATATATAGATAAAAATACATTTAAAATTTATATGTGAACACATCAATTTATAATTTGAAATCATTGTTTTACAATTCACTAATTCACAGTAAATGACACACAAGTTTGTCCATACAAATTTACTATGAGGGCTGTTTGATAAACACCCATTTTTAAATGTATTGATATCCCTGGCTAAAAATATCCGATATAAACCATTTTTAGGAGGCCAGAAAATTAAAAGAAAAAGTCCTTTTGTTTCTTTCTTTCAACAATCTCTGATGAGGATTGCCCAGGCTAGAAGCAATGTAATCAACTGTAACCAGAACGAGTTTCTGCATCGTTTCTTAGACAAAAAGTGGATTCACCACTTCACCCCAGAAAAAAAAAACAAACAAAACAATGAGTTTTGCTTGTAAACTTGCACCAACGAACAGTTGATGTGTTGACATATAAATTTTAACTGTTTTTATGGGAATTGCAGGGCATTATATTACATACTGACTAGACTTAGAAAGAACAACAACAGGGTGAATCACTATGTAAAATTATTAGAAATATTTGATGCAGTTTTAAAGCACAAACAGTCCAGATTTGGATCAATTGTTGAAGTCATTGCCGCCACAGAGCCCTATCTTAATGACTTGCAGAAATCATTTTCTTTTTGGATGGCTTTCAATAAGCATGAATATCAGTGGAATAAATTTATACAGTTAAAAGATGCCCATGTAGAAAAATAAATGCAAATATACTACAATAACTGCTGTTTTCCATAAATGGGTACTTATCATGGATCTTGGCCGAGGGAGCAATAAAAAGCATCAATAAAAGATGAAGTTCAATGCATCAAAATAGAGGAAATTTCTTTAAGTATGCCATATTAACATTAAAATAAAAAGTAAATTACAAAATGATTAATTAAACAATTTAAAAAAATAACAACTTGAACACCAAGCTCAAATTTCATTCATAGTTTCTGATTGAAAAAAGGTGCTTTAATTGATAAGTAAGGTAAGGTAAAAATATGTTGTTCACAACCTTTATTATTTAAGTCTTTCTTTATTAATTAAGTCTAAATTTTAATAATGTACCTTGTAGAGTCAGTAACACAAGTATCCTAATATAGGTTAAATGTTAATATGTTGTTTACCTTGAGTCTTACATAGCAGAATGGGTGACACATACTTAAAAAGTTAATCAAAAATACTAATTCACTACTTCAACTTAACATAAATAACGTTCCACACAGTCCAAGTTTAACAATGTACTGAAATTGTGTTATTAGATAGCCTTGTGCACCAAAACAAAGGAAATTGAATCAAGGTCTATATGTGCAATAAGTATTGGAGCCTTACTTTTTGTTCTGCATGCTTCCTTGCAGCCTTTTCGCGTTCGTACTGCGTGACCAGTTGCTCATTATCTTCGCGAAGTAGCTCTAGCTCTACTTCATGTTCTTGATTAGTCTGATATGCCGAATCTAAGCATTCTAATACGTTGACGAGTAGTGGCATTAATGTTTTGACTACATCTTCGTCATATCTTGCGATCATCCGTTCAAATTCTTGATAGATACTGCCTGCTAAAGATTGCACTTTTTCTGACATCACAACATGGGAATCTTCATGAGTCCCGTATATCGTCTCTGTCGTGACATAGCCACTACTGGAACTGTCGTCGAAATTCATAGTGAAAAATTTACTACACCAATCAAATTACCACCACCTCTCGCATATACGTCTAATGAATTTTACGCGAAAACATAATTAGTAATTTTGTGTACAGTATTGCAAGATGACGCGATCAATAATAATTTCAAATATTATTTATTTCATAGATCATTCCGAAAGGGGTTGAAAAATTAGCACATAAGTAATTATATGTAATATAAATATGCAGAGGAAGAGAGAAAAGAAAAAAAAGTCACTACATTCACACCATTGGATTGATTGACGTATTTTTACTGTACTGTAAGAAAAAAACTTCGAATAACGATAGATGTTGAAACAGTTTCCGGACATAGACACAACTGCCGGAAATAAATGCTTTTTATAATGTTAAGAAAATCATTAATAATAAATAAATTACTTATTTTGTTTAATACAATATATATCTATACAAAAATATATTGCTTTATAAGACGTAATTATACAAAAGTATAAATAATAGGTTACAAATATATATACATAAAAATACTTAAATACCTCCAAGTCTCTCATCAAGCCTACATTTTAGTAGTTTTATGGAAAAATAGTAATACAGTAGCGATATTACTTCATCGATACACTGTTAATAAAAAAAATGAATTATATATATCTTAAGTTAATCTTAAAAGAGTTTTTCATTAAACCTACATAAAGGGAAAAGTAGAACAATCAGTGTAGTGAATGGTCTTTTATTCATTTATAAATTTTGAAGGCACCACTTCCCAACATTTCTAAGATCGAATTACCACGAGTAAATGCAACATGAAATAATAACTGATACAGCACTACAGACCACACTCACCCAATGTGGCGGATTTTACACAAAATCATAAAGTATAAAGACCTCTTGCGTTTAGGTGTTTATGAGAAAATTTACAAGAAAGCCGTTGACGCTACTGAAATGTTTTTTCTCCTAGAGTCCATTTAACTATGACAGAGTAGTATATATAGTATAAGTAGCTTAAATCTCATCACCTGCATCGAGGATTGAGAAAAGCCAAAGGAACCTGGACGAAACTAAGACCAAGACAATGTTTGTTGAACATATCCTTCCGAAAACAACAATTCGTTGGCTGAGTGTATCTCAATGTAGAAATATTTTTGATATAAACAATTTCGATAAAGAAGCTCAAGGAACAATATTGCATGTATTGAACTTCAGTGCTTCGTATAAATTCGTCACTTACACTAATTCTAGATTGATTGGCATGTTGTGGAAATGATTTTGTTCGTAGTCGCTCGTGTGTGTGATCGAAGATGGAATCTAAAACGAGGTAATCCAACAGAAAACTTAACTCGACATAGCCCAATGAATTTGCAAGCTGAAGTAATAGTACGTTGGTCATGTATGTCAGAGAATAACCATTGGAGTAAACGTGTTCACGAGTGGAAACCACGTCTAGGCAAACGTAATGTGTTTAGTAGAGTTCTATTGAATCGGCTTTAAACCCGAACCTCTAGAGTTCTCCTAGTACATCGCATCGTGAAGCTCATACTCCCAGGCCATGTACTCTTAGGACTACCAGACAGACTCGTACACACCATACGAGCCCACCTGTCAAACCGTCGATTTCAGTTAAAGTCCCTTTCAAGCTCGCAATTCTTGAGAGCTGGTTTTCCACAAGGACTCTCAGCGACTCTCTCGCTCTAGTGATATTCCAAAAACACCTTAGGTCGAGTTGGCTCTATACGTCGACAATACTGCTTTGTACGCGATTGATCGCAGCAAAGCCCAGATATGCATCCGCCCCCAGTCAGCACTCGCCACTCTTAGTGATGGTTCAGGAACTGGAGGATAGATGTAAACCCAAAAAAAAAAAGCAAAGCGATCCTTTTCAATAGTAGATTTAACAGCTGTAAAAAGAAAAAAACTCCGTCCTTTGAAATGATTCAGTCAACCTATTCCATGGGAATGCAAAGTAAAATATCTCTGCGTCACCTTAAACAACTTTCTAGCGTTCAAAAGCCAGAAAAGAACTAAAGCTAATAAGGCGAAGTTTGTTATGTTTCGCCTAACACCCCTTACACATGCCTCTAGCAAAATGTCACTAAAGCGTATATCCACCCTATTATGTTATATGCAAGCTTATGCCTCGCACACATTCCCAAAGCCCACTTAAAACCACTTCAAGTAGTGCGAAATAAATTCCACCGTCTTACTACAGGCGCTCCTTATTCTTATTACGTATGTACGTAATGCCGATTTGCATCGAGACCTAAAAATCCCCCACACTGTCAGTACATTTCAAGTTTAAAATATCGAATGCAAGGTCCCAAATTCATAGCCGAGACACGATATTGTCATGTGTCCGATCGCTTTCGAAGCACTTATCACATAAGTAATGCTGTAATTGTTTTTAATGTCGAACATCTGCATGGTTAGTAGTATTGGATATTGATAACTCGAATGCTAGTGATCGGGCATATATTCCTGAGAATTAAATTCAATGATGACATAAACCTTTCTCCGATTAGATTAACCTATCTATAGGAACCAAGCCGAGGTTGGAGCCTCCTTCCGGTTGGGGCCCTCGGATCCCATCGTGCCTCCTTTAGTCGCATTGTCCATCTTGCGTTAACAGAGGTCGCGGAGTTGCAGCGGAGCGGACGTCATCACCGTATCGTCGTCGTGTCTGGTGCACGTTGCTTCTCCCGAGTCCGCAAGCCGTCTGCTCGCGGGTCTCTTTTGACGAAGTTGTAAAAGTGGGTTAACAGACACCTAGATATTTGACCTTACCTTCCTATTACACAATAAACTATTTTGAACATCACATTATTATTCAGCAGACGCAGAATTGGTTGAAGCTCTTTTTGTGGGTGTTCAATCTACTATTAAAAAGGCTCCTCTGGCTTTCACATCTCTTCTACCGTTGATCAACCATCGAGAACAATTAATGCGGACAGAAGCAAATATGAGCTTTGCTGCGTTTACAAATTTTATTTTATTGACATATTTCTTAAAATAATTGATTCGTAACTTTACAAATAAAATACTTGATAAATCTGTGTGACAAATCAAATACTTTACAAAAAATTTTAATAATTTGTTTATAGATTAATAAATTATTTTATCAATATGGTATCGATTGCACTCTTTGACTTGTATTTATACATTGATGACAAAAGGGATTAGTTCCACATCACTGGTGCATTTATTTGTCATGTCATTCTAACAGCACGTCAGAGGAAGTCACGTCAATTAGAGCTTCGCAAACTTTTTTTAACAGTTAAGTTTGTTAAAGTAAAAAGTATTTACTCTTTTAAATATATAACGTATATAAATCTTATTTCATTTCGTATTCGCTTTAGTAACATAAAGACTAAACATATAAATATTTAGGAATTCACGACACAGGTTTTAAAGAAAATGGGAGTAAAAGAAAGTATTTGGGGCAAAAAATCAATACTCTGGGCGTACATTTTTTGGCTTTTCGGTGGTATATTTGGACTTCATCATTTTTACTTAAAACGTGACAGACATGCGTTTGTTTGGTGGACAACTCTTGGTGGTTTTGGTATTGGATGGCTTAGTGAAATATTTAGCATTCCGCGTTATGTTAGAGAAGCAAATGAAGATCCTAAGCAATTACAAGAGATAATAAGACGAATGCAGCAATATAAAAAGGTAAGTTTTCTTAATAATTTATCATAGAGAATGAAAGTTTTAATATACTTTTTATAAATTTTTGTTGTAGCTAAAAGTTGAATGTGGTATAATATTACTTGGTCACTTATGTTTATTTGTATTTTTCAGTAGTATAATAAATTAATTTCTAATTCTATATTTTATTTATATACTTGATGTAATTTATATTCTTATGAAACTTTCTTTTTCAAGATTTTCATCTCGAAGGACCTTGACTTAAGGTACTAAAAGCATGTATCTATTGAGTTTTTGTGCTGTCTTGTGCTGTTTTTGCTGTTTTTTTATATTTAAGTGAATTAGAAAAATAATTAGTGAAACAATCATGCATGTATACTTTGATAATGTGATTAGTTGTAAGTGATATTGATTAAGTTTTAAATGTGCCCATAATTATAAAAGTGGTCTAAGTCAAAATTAAAAAAAAATGAGTTTATTGCTATATTATTTTAAACTAAATTTATTCAATGTAATTTTCAAAAGTGAATCTTCAGACAGTGATTGTAATTTCAACATTATATATTTAGTATTAATTATGAAAGTGGTCTAAGTCAAAAACTTTAAGAAATTATATAAACATAACTTGAAAATGGTGTGTGGCTTTCTTTGCCACGTTTCTAAACTACATAATTAGCCGAAATCAGTATAAGAATCAATAACAAGAAGAGCAAAAAATACTGCGAGCGAATCTCTCTTGGCTGCAAATTCAATGGATGAGATTGTTGAAAAATAAACCTTATAATTCTTTAGATGATTCTAAATTCCACACTTTGGATCTTTCACCTAAAAGAGGGAGACCAAAGATATAGGGAAATATTACATTACTTCCTTTATACACTACAATTAGACCAGTAATTAAAGAAAAACATAAAGATATTATTTGTTTACTATCATATAGCCCTCCTGTTTTTCAGGAACTTTTTAAGAATCTTAAAACCTCAAAATGATAAAAATGGATTTCTTTTTAAAAATAATAAATAATAATGTTCATGTGTTAGTTAATTAAAGTTATTGTTTCAAATAAAACTTGTAATTATTTATTGCTTTAAGTCATTTATGGGACATTCGGTTAATTTTGAAAATGGTCTAAGGCCCTCGAGGCAAGTAAAGTTTTAATTTATTTTTGTATTTTTTTTAAAAAAAGCTAGAAACAAGGCTTTAAGGATAATAAAAATGTCTAATTAGTTAGAAATTTCTATATTGCAAACATAATTCACGTT
>DWHO01005138.1:0-10529 GCA_018247575.1 Eurytides lysithous rurik | reverse complement strand
ACACTTTAGAACCCAGATTGTGTCACAGTTCGACACAATCCTTTTAAAACACAATGTCTATTTACACGTTGTTCGTTCAGAAATGATTATTAAAATAAAATGTTTTATTAAATGACAAAAAAAATATTCCGCCGATATACTCACATCGTAATTTATTATCATTAAAACCAAACTTTCGCTCTAAAACATATTTAGAGTGAAATATGAATAATTAATTTAAAAAAAAACAATTTAAAATAAATATCTTATTTAAATACGCAGGTATTGTATTAGTATTAGATATATATCATACATAATTAAGCTCAGTAGGACAATAATATCTACCAAACAGTAGTTTCCTAACCTATTTTTATATCACATTTTAAATATCATTTTGATATACATTAATAATTATTAATAAAGCTTCATTCGCAAACTGTCGACAAGGGCTGTCACAATTTTTTTTGTTATATTGAATAATGAGTTCAAAGCCATTGAACTATCTTCGTCATTGATTTCAATAAAGAAGTGAGGAATAATAATTAAATATAACATTCCACATGTAATCATAAGTATGATAATCAACAGTTCGCAGTACAAACTATAATACAGAGTTATGTATAATACAAACATTATTAACATGCTTTTTTTTGTACATTTCGAATGATTTCAACACAAGAGCAGTTGTGCAAAATGTATAAGGTTTGTCAACCCGCCCGTTCAATTTTATCTTGATACATCGGACGCAATACGCATACAATAGTATATGTATAATACTGATTATTTAATTCTTTTAATATTTAATTAAAATTCTCGGGAGCGTTTATCTCGTAATGTGGGACACTTTTACGATGGTGCTACTTGCTGACCGATAAGGGCCGAATGCAGGCTCAGCGCGCGAACACCCAAGAAGTCACTTTATGTAAATGCGGTTAAGTCACAGTTTCCATTAACTTTGCGAATAATTAATATAAAATTATAATTACAAGATAATTCCGCTCCTGAGCCTGAAAACAGTTATTGCGACCGAGCACCCGACACAAGCGTCGATAAAACCGCGAATATTTTGAATAAAAAATTCGATATTTATTACTGCTGTAATATAATGGCTTATACCTTCATGTGTATGTTTGAACTTTGAAATGATATTAAGTAATATCAGTTAAAGTAGTCTTAAAAATTTACTGCTACTCGACTTGTTATCTTTAAGCGTTCAGTGGGCCACGTGAGAACGTCGACCATAATAAATAATTTGTACACTTACCAACCGCGCGAGGAAACCAATAAGGCCAATTTCGGTTCCTAAATGACTGTCGACAAACCTGACAGAAATAAATCGTCGTAAAACTGGTCTCATTAGTGTCCCAACGGCAGTGTCCACAAAAGTAACCTGCCTAGATCACATGTTCGCACTTAATAGCCAAATAAATTAACCGAACGAGCAACCGTTCACATTGATACAGCGTCGGATCAATTACGAGTGTGTAGAAAGTAATCGATAGCAACATAGAACTATTTACATAAGTCTCCACAGGAAGAAAAAGTGACGCGATTATATACAACGTTATTTTTTTTTTCTTTATCAGCTCCCACACCAACGGGCCCACAGATGCGTCCGAGTCACAACCGTCCGACGCCGAAGTTTCTACCGCCGATCACACGCGTGCCCACGTCGTTAGCGTTCAATCTATAAACACGTGTGTACCACTTTTTCCGTGCGGCACGTTTCACATTTGACTTCGCAGCACCAGTGGAAGGTGCAATTGCACCGCTCCACCACGAATTTAGTCTCGGTCTTGTAGCCGCGGCCGCAGCACATCAGGTCGCAGCCGTCGACGCCGATACTGGTGTCGTTGCACGCTCTCCCGTGCGTGCCTGGGATGCCCAGTCTTGGGTTCTTCTCGCAGAAGCCGGGCGACGCCTCTAAGTAAACGAGGTCCTTCGACCCGGGGGCTTTGTGATCGGGGTTATACGGCCGCAGTTGGAACCTGTAGCGATCCCTCCGCGGTGCTCTGTGGGCTGACGCGTCATTTCGCTGCGTGGGAGTTTCAGTGTCCGTGTTGCTCACCAGCACCCGGGATGCACCATCAAATCTGTCCTTTAGCGCATCACCAACGGAGCGGAAGCTTGGCAGCCGCATCCAGCAGGTTTTCACCGTGCACGACCCTGACATGCCGTGGCACTTGCAGTCTTGACGCATCTCCGACTGGACGTGCTGTGGGCAAACAGAGAATTTAATAAAAACAAGGCCCAAGGAACGATAATCGGTACGGACGCGTGTGGCGGTCCATAATGATGTCCGAATATCTATGAATCCCTTCGATAACAGTCTACGGGTGATCGATGATCTATTAGGTGCACTCCATCGATCGCATCTCACGATCGAGCAAATTGTTACAAATCGTGGGGTGGTGGGCCGGTCACCGCTCGAGGACAGATCATAAATCATACTCTAGGGACATTCATCATTCTCGGAAGGTAGATAAATGACGCGGGGATGGAGACTGTAAATATTTTACAAGGGCCAAGGCGCAGGCGCTTCGTTGAAGGCGGACGGTATTTATTCATTCACATGTAGATAGGACGCGGCGCGCGTTCTAGTATCCAAATATGTGTTGAACAATCGACGGAATGTTGTGAATATTCATCGCGCGGGACACCCAGCGCGTCCATCGTGACGGGAATTCAGCGCGTTGGTTAATGAAGCGCCCGGGTGGTACAAGGCGCCCGGCGACCCTTTCTGATGGATTTTAGGCAAGAACGGACAGTGGGTATGCAAATGTGGGTGTGCGGTGGGAGGGAGATGCGCGAGCGCAACGAATGGGTGCCTGTTGCACGTCGCCACGCAATGGGCTGAGCCGCCCGGCGCATAATTAATTTCAACATAAGCGACATGTCAAGTGGCTGACAATCGATCGTCACCCGTAATGGTAATGCGAACGCGGCGCGACGACATGTTCCGATAGCGCTTGAGTGCGATTGTTTTATGGATGTTTATAAATGGCCCCCGTTCAAGTGGTGATTGGACGGTATGTGTGGTGCGGCCGGCCCGCTAGTATCCAATCGTCACTCTTAAACTTTTACTCCGCTGATTGCCTCTCTTTTTGCGACACGGATGACTTGACCGATGCGTAATGGAGGTTGAACCGGATTCGTCGAGCTTACTTTCTCGGCTACGTCGCACTGACGGTGTTTCGGTGAATTTATTTATATGAGCTTAACATCGCTAACAGGTGACGTAATAATTTACATACCGCTCTGCCGGCTTCGTTGTTGTGTAGGTTCATTTTCTCTCTAAGGGTCTTGCCACGCTCGCCGGTGTCAACGAACTCCCGGCTGAAGCGGAATCCGAAACCGATGTTGTCGCTGCAACCGCCCCATTTCCACACCCGGACGTTGGCGGCGGCGGCTGCCCTTGTGCGATGTGGGGTGCGGTCCAGGTGGGAGTAGTCGCAGGTGCAGGACTCTATTGAGCCCTCGGCACACGCCCGAGACACAGCGTGCGTCACCCCGGCGCTGGTTATCGCATAGATGAATGCGGTTTCGCGACATCCTGAGAAAAAAAATTAGCCATTAGAAGTTTTTAACAAAAAGAAATATAAATATTAAATTACATTTCAGATTGAATACGCTAATTGCAATATTAGTGTTGGCAACATTTGCAACTATTATTAGTCTGTCAAACTTGAAGGTGTCATACTTTTAAGCGGGGCAGTATTCGAAAGTTTTTTTCTAAAAAAATTTTAAATACGTCAATAATTAAAGGTTTTATACTCTTCGATAAATTGATCAGTAGTACTCAGTTTCCCCTTTTATAGATTTGAAAATGTGGCTTTTGTCACTTCGTAATAGGTACATGCATAAAATTTTTATCTTTAACTGAACAGTTAAACTGACTTCGATATGACTCTATAAAATTTTAATTATTCGAAAACTTCATGTTAATTTCTTTAAAAGCGAATTGAGGAATGCGCGCGTGGGCATATCACCGAACAACCCACCTTAATATTGTTGTTTTGATAATAAGAACGTATGGTTTATTGCATTTTTCACATAGGCATGTTTGGTATTCATATAATTAATTCGTCCCAACACGAGAGGGCCCCATATTTTAATCAAGCTTTATTATTACTTGGGGTACGAGAGCAAAAAATGTCTTATATCGTTAACTTGGTAGGTATCGGATTTTCTAAATTCAAAACGTTCGAGCTCATCAGCAAATTGCGATGGGTACGCCAACGGACCCTATTGGTATTTAGCAGATTGTTTTCCTTTTGAATGTCCCGCTTCGTTTATTTTTAATCGTCTCGTTCAAAGATTGTTGAAAAATGTACACAACACGGAACCCGACCCGGTGAACGGAGTACGTGTTTTAACGGAGTGAGTTACAACTCCGTCGGACGTTGTCGATTCAATTCACACAACAATGACGGTAAGAACATAGAATCGAGTTCATTCATCTGCCGTCGTACACATAAATCGACTCGTCCCGTATCGAATACTATAAATAATTAATGGTCCGGCATTAGAATCAAATACTCATAAAATACAATTAAAAGAGAGAGGGTATATCTCGACGATTGAAAATAAAGAAGTGCCTCTTACCTACACGAGAGATTATAAATTTGATCATTACAAGTGGTACGGCGCGCGCATCGAATTCCCTCTCTTAATATCGATTTAATAGCCTGCGTACTTTTTAACGATTAATATCGATATTCTTGGCCTTTGTCTAAGATGCGTCGAGTTGTTATATTATAATGATGTTGTATTAAAGACAGGGACTTTGTCAGCTTGACACATCGGACAATAAACTGTTGCACTTTACAGAGCAAGTTAAGCGTATATTCGACTTTATAAACTGACATGTTTATTTATGTTTTTGTTTTATAAACAAAAAAAAAATGCAAATTAATAAATGGTCTAATTATCACTATGTTGATTTACTAAGAGCTGGTCGCCTACAAGTACAAGTTTTTATATCTGAATCAGAATTACATTACAGCGTCTTAGGTGGTCCATTAGCATAGGAATATATATTCGAGAAGACTATGTAGAGCAATTATGCCGTATTTATCTTTTATATAACAATAGAACGTGGAAAGGGCAGAGGGAGCCGGGCCAGCGTTATTAAGGGCTCAATAAGCAAATGAAATCATTTTTTTATTGAGTTGTCATCGTGCACCGATATAAATAACGGCGGGCGAGCGGCGGCGCAGCCCGCGACGGAGCTCGCTTTTTGTGCTTCCATTTGGGACGTTACACAAAAGTATTTTATTCAGCAATTACTTGAGATGTTCGAGCGGGGGTTTTAATGTCAATTTTGCCATCATTCAATGCTCGGCTGGAATTAATTCGGCCGAGATACGTACACGTAGCCACGTATGCGAGCGGCCGGGCATTTATCTTCGGTAATGACTGGAAACGTTCACCGCATTAACTATAACAAATAGGCGCGGGCCAATTAAATATGGCACGCGTAAATTACGCTCGTAAAATAATAGCTTTCGGCTAATCCTATTTGCTGTTGACGTCTTAACGGACTTCAAAAGTTGTAGTTGTTTGGACAGGGTCGTAATGGTGTCGCGGGTTGCAACATCTCACCCACAAGCGTTCGACATGGACCAGTTGCGTCGGTGAGTTTTTGAACCATAGAGACAATTGACATATGTGATATATAAATATTAAAGGCCGATTTTTTTATATGAGCAATTTTTTTATATGAGATTGACCAGTTTTGTTATATGAGCAATTTTTATTGGATGAGCGTTTAAAGGTTCAATTAAAATTAAATTTTAAATTTATAACTAGTAAATTTATATAACGATGATTCACAACTTCGCTTTTAGCCGTCCGACATTGTTTACCGACACAACTTTGTCCCCATCCCGTGTCCTCGTCTAATGCGATTATTAAATAAAAACAAATCATCTCGACTATAAATAATTCAACGATTTATTTCGCTGCCGAGGTCCGCAATCGATTTGCTCGCACGACAAAGCCGATTGTGTCGCTTCGCGTATAAATCGCGACGTAGAAAAATTATGACAGATGTAAGAAGGCAGCGACGGTCGTGGCGAATTAATCACGGTATGAAATAAAAAAGACGAACGCATCGCGGGCCTAATTAAGCTAATGCACATAACGTAACACGGCTTCGAATACTGGAAACGCGGGAAACACAACAAACATTCATCCCGGCCCTTATTCAGTACAACCCAATTCCGCTTCACCGTACACGGTGAAATAAGAACAAATATGAGTAATGTGAACCGATAAAAGTAAATTATTATTATAACTGATAATAAACTGCTGTCGGTGGATTATCTGTGCGGATAATAAATGGCCCCGATGCGCGTTTACAACGCGAGCATCGGGCGATAATTCCGTCCGGCCGGATTGGCAGTTAAGTAGGGCCGTTGGATTTATATATAAAAGTCGAAAACTCATAAATCCGTACGCGCCCGCTCGTATGACCCGCTTAATCAAACTTAATCACCGTTGACGTTTGACGAACGCCTGTGCCCAACACCGGGACACAGAAATTAATGCACTAATTAAATATGCTCATCGATATAAAACTATCTTGAACCCGTCTACGATCCTTTATCAAAGGAAGTTGTCTGTCGTGGCGTCATTAGTGCGTATTAAAACGTTGTTTTGATGTTCCGTGTTCGAAATTTAAACCTCTCGCCGCGAACCAAACGCTCACGGACCGCCTTTGCGTTTATATAAGTGCGATTGACTCACGGCGTTCTCGCGGCTTTATTATTTACGGCGACCGGCGTTATTCAAATTTGATGAGACGCGATTACTCAAAACATCCATAAATCACCCGTTCGGCTTTCGACCGGCTGTCCCGCGGCCGGCTCATCAGACCCGACGAGGCCATTATTGCCGTCCGTTGTTTGCGTTTGAATTTTATTTACGATAATTTAATGACGCTCTATCGGCCGCGAGATGAATATCGTTTTGATTATGTGCTAAAAAGAATCGGATGAGGAAAAAAAACGCTCGCAGGAATGTCTCGCGTTTACGCGAAATGTGCGATTTGTTTTTTTTTTTGTTCGTTTCTTTTCGTCTCGTGTTTTTCTTCTCGTCCCGTTCAATACGCGAAGGCGATATTTTAATGTGAAGGAACGCTGTGAATAGAGGTAATAAAGTGCTGTAATTCATTTTCGTTATGCTATGTATGGGTGATAATTTAACATTGAATCCGGAGGAGGTGGCGTTCCTGTGACAATTCGAAATTACGTCGGTCGTATATCACTCATTGTGAGCGTCACAAAGCGGCTACCACTCGCTACCACCTACCACTTCGAAGCCCATTCATGCGTGGCACAAAGGCATTTGTTTTCAAACTAACAGAAAAAACGCACCGTGCATAATTACGTTTTAAGTGAGCCATCTCGGATTGAAATAAAAATCGTGAACTGTGCTACTTCTGAGCGAAAGAGACAAGCTTTAGGCTTTGACCGCTGCTTCGCCCGGGTGAATTTTGATTACGTTTAGAAATGAGTCTAAGATGAAAGTTGTTTTTGTCGCTCCATCTCAACAAACAAACCATAAAACACTTTTTGCAATATATACATATTCTATCTGTTCGGGTTGCCGATATAAAGATAATTAAAAGACATTTTACTTTCGCATAACTTTGTTAACTTTTCGATCGTCAACTATCACGTTATATTGTATTCGAATTCCTTCAAGATTGAAGTTGTATCAGAATATAGGTCGTTTTATTTCCCGAGTTACCTGCTATGGGGCGATAGGTGTAAACCGGGCTTCCGTGGGGCGTACGCTTAATGTCGCATCGCTAAACTGCCCGCCGGGGGTCCTCGCAGCGGGCATCCGGGCCATATCTATTCTTGGGTCAACAAAGACCCGTTGTGCGGAGATGTCATTGTGCCGTTGTCATCGCCGGTGTTAATACGATCCTTGAGGTTTACTACAATGATCTGGAGATGCAATGGAGCGTTGACGTCCACATTAGCGTTTCTCCGAGCCCGGTCCAGGGGGTTCACGTTTAGAAGCAACCATCACGATCTCCCGTTAGGGGACTACTACGGAATTGAACCTGCGACCGTCTCTAAGTAAATGAGCGGCGCTTTTACTGGCCCCCCTCGGGCTCGCGTGTCCCTTTTTATACGACGCAATATCAGTGTATTAATAATGTTTATCGGCCGGCCTGCTACGTTCGCCCGCGATCCTTCCTTAATAAAGCAATATGCTCTAAATGCATCAGCGTATGGCATAAATATCTCGGTGCCTTGCTCCTTTTATCAAGTGAAATGATTGCGTCGGTGGTCCGGTGCCTCGGTGCCGTGCGTGGATTTCAATTTAGAAGAACGTTACCAGACTTTTATAGCCTGTTGCCGCTTCAATGAAATTGAAACGCCCGTATTTACCTCTAGGCGTTAACGTTTCTTTTTTTCTTTCTGGTCGCGTCTTTAATTATGCGCTTCGGGGGCGTGATATTTCTCTGATCGATTACAAAGTTGTTATTAATGATCACGAATGTTCGAGTTTATTTTTCATATTAGATCAGGTTATGTTAGATCGCGGTGTGATAATTAACTTTAATTTTTTCACACATCTGATAGGATAATTCGCATATGAATAAAAAATACATAGCATAAATACATCCTATGTACACGTTGACCTAATAACTTTTTAGCGACTTAAACTATTGCAAAAAGATTGAGAATTTAATCAAAAACATTCATAACTTTATTTACTTAATATTTGAAGTAAAATAATATTTCGATGATATAAAAAGAAACTCACAAATATTTATCGAGCCTTTCTAAGGAACGTATGTTACCAGTTTAAGGTGGTTATGGTAATTTCTTTCTCTTTTATTGTAAATGTACGTTCATTATAAATTGGTCCCAAATAACCCCCTGGACTACTTGGGACATTTCAGAGTGCTTGTGGTTAATAGAAATATCGTTTGTCCGAATCGTTTGCGCATGTCATTAACGCAAGAAGCGTGAGGGTCAACAACCGGTACGGATGGTACGCCGGTACCACCAATCCTGTACCGATATCGTGCATACCGAATTCAAAATGAGATTGAATTAGACCGAGATACGGGAGCAGGTGCTCTTAATTTTCAAGATAACCCCTTAATGCTAGCTGAACCCAGCATTTCGGTACGCCTTTTAGCCTTATAACCTTTATCTTCAGACGAAAACGTATTTGGGCTATTTTGGTCGATTACTTTTATTGTTTAACGAAATAGGTCACTCGAAATATACATGTTAAGTAAGGCGAGGATTACGGATTTAAATGTGGAAGAAATTATAAATACCGGTATCCTCAAAATGCTCGACGTTATTAAAAATAAGTATTATCTTTTTCATTGTTTACGCCAAAGTCGATATAAAAAATTAAACTACGTAAAGAGATTTGAAGCTCGCTTGACGGCATACTTACCTCCGAGAAATTCCAATATGTGAGCATTTATCGTAAGTGTATTAAACGAATAACAAAATAATTAAATTAGTACAACTTTTACTAACGCACCCAGATACAATATAAGACCGTCTACTTTGTGGTTCTCATTTGTCCAAAGATTGAATTTATATGTTTAGCTTTAAATAATTATTATATATATAAATATGTAATTATTAAGTGATGTTATGCCGCTTAGTTTATAAATAATGTTAAATTAGTTTTTATAAGATCGTACTTTATGCACGATTCGGCCATTCTATCGTAATATTTGTGAATAATACCTAAGCGATGCACAAAACCAGATGTTTGCGAGACCATAATAAGGTATATCGCGTACAAAGCGTCGAAATCGGACACCGGAGATAGGGCACGGAATAACGCCACCGTATCCAAAATATCAATATACAGCTATTTTGAAACTTAATCCAAAGACATAAGTGCTACAGCTTGTTTTGCTAAACCAAAAATACTAAAGGTCTCGTTGTGAACATTTTAATTTTCGAGAGTGCTTTATGAATTAATCTCGCCTTTCTTGTGTTCAGAAATTTCGACGGTTTTGGCTATACGGATGAATAACGTCGACGAACGTACCGTACAATTCTGTCGAAGTGACAGCGTATTCAATTTTGTAGCCTAACCTTTATTGTACGGCTAATGGGGATCTCTGCTGATTTATATCTTGAGATAAAATCTAATGCTATTGAAACGGATGCAATGGTATCGCCGTTGGCGCAATTGTGGACCGGTGTTAATAGGATGAAACATGCTTCGTGTTTTTCTATTCGAACCATCGAAGCGATATTAATAGGGATTAAGATCTCAACCTTACGATTATCTCTAGGTGCGTCGGACCTAGAGAATTTCGCTAATGCTCACCAGCCCTCAGAAATACAAGAATAACAAGTAGTATATTTTCTAATTGTCTAGAAACGCAGCGAACGCATTCCAACATCCTTTCAATACCAATGATACAATACTTTCAATTGTTTTATAATTCGAAACACGCAGACGTTTGGAAATTTCATCTTCGTTAAAAGAAAAAAAAAAACTAAACACATTCGAAGTTCAAATAAAAAGCGACATCGATAAAC
>DWHO01005137.1:0-10530 GCA_018247575.1 Eurytides lysithous rurik | reverse complement strand
TTCGTCCGGTGAGTGAGATGGCCGGTGGCCCATCCCCTCCCTCCCCTTATTCCTTCTCTCACTCTTGTTCCCGCTCCTTCTCCTCCCTTACCCCTTCGATCATCCTCCTTCAATAATGTTACAAATGTCCATGGGCGGCAGTAATCGCTTATCATCAGGTGAACCGCTTGCTCGTTTGTCAGCCTACTACATAAAAAAAAAAAAGGAAAGTTTAAAAGTTTCACCTTTATCTGAGATGGTGCTACAGCAACGTAGCTCTGGCCATCATGGTAAACAATGGACTCTTGACCGATCACAATAGCGCCCCCTGAAAATAGTAAAGAAGTGTCAATATGTATTCAGAAAAACAGTTTATATTTACTTTTAATGTACAAAAGTAACGTGAGTCGGTTTACCTAATGGACTAGGTACTGGTATCAATATAGAAGCTTCAGTTTCCACATTGTCCTGCTTCCACGGTATCTTCATGAATTCCTTATCCTTGGCATTTATTTCATGCGTCTAAAAGTAAAGATGGTAAAATTAATATAATACAGTCTAATAGTTAGTCCTTGAGTATCTTAATTTCAAGCACAAAAAAACATTTTTCACAATTTTATAAACCAATATTTCCATCATTATTCATCTTTTAAGCCCGTTTTACAGAGTTTCAGTTCGTTTTACTTATAAATATATCGAAAAGCTGACAAGCAAGCCATCTCTGCTGCTCATGGACATTTGAAACAGAACAAATGCTTTGCCAGCCTTTAAGGGGGGGAATTTTTCGGTAGAGGTGGGGGTAGAAGAGGGAGGGGATGCGGGGAATGGGCCACCGGTCACCTCATTCACCGGACGAAACGTGGAAGCAAAAAACTCTCTTGAATCGAATCTGCACCGTCTAAATTTACTTTCATTTAACTAGGAAAATTGACTGGTTAAGAATGTGTCATTTGATCTGCAGTCATTTTTAATTTTTCAAGATGAACATTTCACTGTTGTGTAATGCACAATGCATTCTCCTTTGTCTCATGTTAGTCATTGACATAGATCAAATCAAATTTGATTTTTGATTCAAAAGATTTTGATTTGATTGACATAGAGGATCATGTATACAAATATACTACGCCACACTGCTATCACAATACAAATAAGATTGCTTACTTTAATGTGTCGGCCATTGAGATCCTGGTATATTAATATAAGTGTTGGATTCGAGCAGCCGTGCAGAAATTCTAGATCATACACATTCAATTCTTCTAACCTGAAATTGATAAAAACGATTGGTTACAATAAAATAACTGCAAAAATACTGATACAACTTTATGTTAAATGTTGCTTTATGATAAATACTCTTTTAAGATTTTCACTAACTTACTAATAAATAATGGGAGATATTGTTTGTATTTATACTCATTATTAAATAAAGCTAGTTACAGATGTTAATGTCTTTAGCTGTAAAAGTATTCAAAATGTCGGGATTTTTTTTAAATCAAAGTGCAATCAAAGGTTCAAAATGTTTAAAAATCAGTATAGTCATGACTGTAAGAGATGAAACAAAATATTACCTTAAACTGGCGGCTTTCAACTCTGTGGAATCTTTGTCTAATGGTATGATCTTGAATAAGCCATCATATAACCTCAATCCAATCACTCTTGCCTGCGGGTCAATAACAGCCAGGATACCATTTTCAGAGGGTTTCCCGATACGATCGGCGACATTGCCATGTGCTCTAGTGACCACTTCTAAATCTCCATTCGCTCCCCTCCTCCATTCCAATATCATTGCATTGTAACGGGCTGTCAGTATGAACACTAAGTCCTTTTTTTCATACTGAAAACAAACAATTGTAAATAGAATAAATGCTACAATTATTAGCACCTAACTAAAGGTTATAAATTTATAATATTTTCATGCCTAATTTGTGACGTACAAAAAATATTTGCATATACATCAAATACTATTACTGAAATCATATCACCCAAACTTAAACATTAAGAATCACTACAAAAACAAACCATATTTAAATTATAATACGACTTACCATTACATGGCTGGATAAAGAACACTGTTCTCTAACAATACTCTATTGTTTTTCTGTTTTAATCACCAGAACAATGACTCAATACAGCATAATATATAGAGGTGGTGTGTGATTGTTTAAAGGAAATTGGTAGTGATCTTTACTTAGACCAAAATATTGAATATGGGAATAATGTTAATTAATGCTACATACCGGCGGTCGAAATAGTTTCATTTTAGCCACTCTGCCATAGAGGCCAACTTCTTTCATAGGACGCAAGCCCTCTGGTGTCACCAGGTACATCTCCAAACGTGACACTTTGGCCACTAATAGGTTGAGATCCGTGGGACTTGTAAAATTGCCTAAATAAAAGTAAAAAATGTCAACCATGACATGTTATAACATGTCTATTTTCAAGTAACAATGGACACATGAAAATAATATCACATATGTACATAAAACTTTCCAAAATAAAAATTCTTTTGCCCTAGAAATATAGAAGATGTACATGGGCTTAAACAATAAAATCTTTTCGATGTCAATCTC
The DNA here is from genome assembly GCA_018247575.1 of Eurytides lysithous rurik. NCBI lineage: Eukaryota > Metazoa > Arthropoda > Insecta > Lepidoptera > Papilionidae > Eurytides > Eurytides lysithous. The sequence goes on along the minus strand of DWHO01005137.1, from coordinate 7,984 downwards.
TCAAAATTTATAACTGCATAAAACAGTTAAAAGATTTGAAGATTAAAAGTTGTTAAATAAACATTAACTTAAAATGCCTACTAAGATATGTATGACTTATAGATAAAACATGCAATAAATTTATACTAAATTGTTGTAGTTATTTAACAGAGTTACTCTCTTTAATATTGACTTTGAGAAAACAACTGATTTGTTCACTATACACAAATGTGTATGTATTGTATCACATTTTGAAATTATCCATTTAAATATCAAAGTATGGGCAATGTATGTTTTAATTGTTGTAATGTTTTAATTTTGCGAATTTAGTTAAAACAAGTAAATATAAAACACCGGATATATGTCATTTTATAAAAACTGAAAGATTCTCTGCACAATGCCTCAGGAGCGTGGAGATGATTGGCTACTTATAAGTTTGAATATTTGTCACTGCAGTTTATCTGGTAGCTTATTTAAAAAAAATTAAAATTGGTACCCTATTAAGTCTTAATAGTTATTTCATTTAGGCATAATATTTGGAATAAAATCACCAATTGCCATATAAACACATTAAACAGTAAGTGTACTCAAGTCACAGCATTAAAGTTGACCAATGAACTGTTTAACGCAGGCGCAAGCTATTGGTTCCGGTGTCTCAGGACATGGGTTCAATTCCCACCCGGGGATTCCGGGGACCCGGGGATTAAAGTGTCTAGATCTGGAACAATTATCTGTATTTCTATGAAATACAGATAATTGTTCCAGATCTAGACACTTTAGTGTGTGAAATATATGTATGTAAAATGCCTTTAGAACACAAGATATTTCTATCTTAAAATAGGGACAGGTTTTTAAACTAAAAAAAGTGCATTTTATATGTTATCATCAAAATGTATTTATAACATGTGTCAAAACTTATTCCATCTAAACATTAAAAACTCCAATGTCATACTGTTTTATATGCATAAATTGTTTGTAAAATGACACAAATATTTTTTTTACAGATTGAAATCAAGATCTTTTTAGGTTTTTACAGAATTAGATTCCAGCTGCAAGTGTTGCGATGCCGTGAAATTTAAAAGTATTCAAACATATGAATTTGATTTTGTTTGCAACAACTATTCGCGAGCAAAAAAAAAAACAAATTAACAATTTACAAGTACAAAAAGAAGCAAACATTTATTTTTGTAAATAAAGTATCTTGTGTGAAGAATATTTAATTATCTAACTTATTATTAATATAACATCTTACCTATTATTCCAATAGGATTATAACAATTATTAACATAACAATATATAAAAAAAACCCTACATCATCAAAAGACTTACATGGATCTGAACAGTTTATGTTGAGAATGACACGAATCTTCTACATGAAATTTATGTCTAATGGTAATCAAACATGAAATAAAAACATTCACATAAATTTATACCAAAACAAACATGGATCATCATGCCTATTATATTTTTGAATATCAAAGGTATTCACATAAATGTTTAACAATTTTTAACAGTAAATTAAATAAAAACTTATTTTTATTTCATTGTATTTTCCAAGTAGATGGTCTCTCTTCGGATTAATCTGTTAATCTGTACGCAAGACCGTCATAAAAACACGGCACATTTATTAATATATATATATGTACACAAATAGAGACATTGTATGTACACACAAGATATTGTAAGTTAAGCTCATCAAAAATAATTAAATGAAGCTCCGAATAAAAATCAAATAGAGACGACATAAAAATCGTTATGTAGTATAGTAGTTAACCTAAATAAGACCGAAACATCAAGAATAAGGCAAACATTTACCAGTAACGCATGCTGTGACTGCTGTTGGCTTCTGTGCAGTAACGACGTAGTGATAAGCCATGGTGAAACTTTACTTAAACTCTAATTTTTAACATAAACTCTTTTTTTATTCTTCTTTTAGTGAATAACACAATAATAAAATATACCGCCTGCTCTATAGACATTTTAGTCTATAGAACGACAGACTATAAATGTAATTTTAAAATTGCAGACATAAAATTCTAATTATCCACAAATAAAAACAAATATTTCTATTCTGTGTTGTGACTTTTATTAAGCATACGCAAATATTTTCATATGAGACACTCAGGAGTATTAGAAAGTTACAAAATAACTAATTCACCCACGTATCTATGGGGGTAAGTAAATCCTTTACTTCAATAGTTTCCACGTTCCGTCCGGTCAGTGGAATGGCCACTGCCCTTTCTTTTTCCCCCCATTTGCAAAACATTCGACACAAATGTCCATGGGCAGCGGTTATTGCTTTACATCGGGTGAGCCACTTGCTCGTTTGTTCGCCCATTCCAGACAAAAAATGGGAACATCAAATATCCTTCGAGGCGTTCTAATTATTTTTGTTCGATTTCCACACCTAGATAATCTGGCAGAAATTAATGTGTAAAACTCCGCGTTTAGCGCTCTACGTCTTAGATCGTGAATACAGACCATTTCACACACTATAACCCAATTCGAACGTCTATTGCTTCTTTAAAGTGTTAAAGATTTTAGCTCGCATTTATATTTAAGAACCTCAGAAACACTGCACGTGCAACCTTAGTCTTCATGGCAATTCATGGTGAAAAATTATCAGGCCAGACCGTTGTAAAAGATGTTATAACGCATTGCTAAGCTGGTAGCTTTTAGCGTTGAAAACTTGTTTGTTTGGTTTCCACTTAAAACGTATATTTTTATGAATTATAATAATTGTTGGATCTTGGTTTAAAATAAGACAGAAAGGTTAAAATTAGTTTCGACATTGTTTTTTTTGAGGAGTCTTCAGATCTGCCATCAGCGCAAGTGGTGGTTGGGAGCAAAAAATCGACGGGGATCAAAACTTGCTGGGGATTTTAAAAAAAACCTAGTCTTTAAAATTATGTGATTGCAGGAGGAAAGGAGGGAAGCGCCTAAGTGATTCGCTTGGCGCGTTTGCCATGTGAACTCGACTTACTATATCCTTCTTATTGATCTTGGTACTCTGCAGCAGATGTTGTGGTCTTGCGGCATGCATTAGAGTTAATGGTTTCGCCTCCTTTGTAGGAAGTCTGCGTCTGTAGGAGAACGGACATTTAGGATAAGGCTGGCAACGCATTTGAAAGTTCCTGTATGTTCCAAATGTTTATGGGCGACGACAATTTGCTCCTACTCCATAAAAATATCAGGGGTTTTTCGAGGGACTGTGACTATTTAGCGCAAACGTTACTTCCGGCAGTGAACAGAAAACCTTTTAGACTAACTTGAAAAAGAGTTCGCACATGTTCCCCAGTGTAGTCATAGGTACGAAAAGTTTCACGCGACTGAAGTTGGTATGTGATCTATGACCAATGCGATTTACAGAAAACCTTTTAGATTATTGCCACTCAGGCAGGTCGGTATTGTCACACAAGTGGCGGGCCAAATCATCAAATTTTTAGGGTACTTTAGTTAAGACTCTTTAGGGGGAAGCCACAGCGATAAAAGGTGTAGAAGCTTTAAGCTTTCAATAGTCTAGGAGACTAGAAAATTAAAAACTGACAACAACCATTTGTGAGTAGAACTTATAGAGCTTCGTGGGATTTTGCATGCAGTACAAGCGGTCCTTCATAAGATACAAGAGGTCACGGCCCTACTTTCATCAGATAACAATTGTAGCCGGAGTTTTTATGGCGAATGATTATGGAGACAGTGAGGAGGATGATGCAATGCTTACTTTGAGGGTTTCGAACATGGGCTGCTGGCCAAGGACTGCCTACACTCTCCTTTGGCACCAAATAATTCGTCTTTCGCAAGCTAGACTTTATAAGGACTACGACTTAGTCCTACATGAAAACTGCTATCTTGCCAGGGACATTCTCTCCGGCTTCAATGTGGGATTTAAATGGATGGAAGGTGAAAAAGCAAAAAAGAAGAAAGCAGCGTGCCCTCGACGCTTTAGGAATGCCCAGTGTTATTATTAAATTAATAACATATTGTATATAAGTAAATAAAACATTAGTTATTATTCTTAAACATTAAAATATATTTCCTCTTTATATCTATATTTACAAATCTGTATGAAAATAATATATCCGTTTTAGATTTTTTGCGCGTCGTCCTAATCAGTCTTCACGGTCATTAGGCGGAACACTCTCCAAAAGCACTTGTGTGAGGAATGTGAATTTTCCTGTGAACAAAGAAAAATGTATTAAATATAATTAAACTGATAGAATTTTATTATCATTAGCACTATTTAGGTAATAATCCTATGTTTATCGTATCATAATTGCGAAAGAAATTTTATCTATTGGTTTTTTCTTATATCACTTATTAGCAAAGGAGTGGGTAGACATGATTTTTGTCATAAACACTGTATATTCTTAATTAGGCACGGCATATGCTAATTTTTATAACGTACATTTTTGTTTAATTTTTTTTATAGTACTTATTATATTTAATTCTTGTTTAGAAAAAGTAAATAACATTTGTAGAGTATAAAAATATTTATTAACATTTAAATAATTTAAATTCAAACTCAAGGTTTCGATGGTTTGATTGTATCTGGTAACACTTATACTTCGTCCGATCAATAAGGTAAATTGATGTCAATGGACGGCAGTAATCTATTAAATACGGGATTTAACGCGCACCCGATGGTTACGAATATACTTCTACATAACAGCACAGTTCTACTATTGAATCAACTAAATGACTTCGAAAATTGATTCCAGCCCTGTGTTCATAAATGGGACACAGTGATTTTTGCTGGTCATTTCTTTCTTGCAACAGAATAGCTGGTAGTACTGCCACTTTCCCAGTCGATATATTGAACTAACCAGTCAGTAATAAACTACTTCTGACTTTTGCGAATCATTTGCTCTTGCAGCAGGAATCATTTGACTTTACTATTGAACTGATGACAGACAATGTCCAACTATTGATAGGGGTGATGAATAATAAATACTAATAAAAATCATGTAAGATTCGCAAGTCGTGACGGTAACACGCAGATTTTGTTTGTTGTGCTAATAAGTAATATTTTTAATTGTATAAAAATATATTAATCAATTTCTCTTTTAATTACAACACTAATATATCTTTCTGAGAAATGGACCCTGAGCTAACAGACGACTTAGTCGAATTCGAGAAGAAGTTCACATTAAAAATGTATGAATACGAAAATAAACTACACAAAGTTAGCACTGAACCAAGCTGTTCTGCTGCTGTACAACAATCAGATCTTTCATCGATATCACGTGAGTTTTTTGAATTTAAAACATTTGTGAGCCAAAAGCTTTCTATATTACAGTCCCAGGTGGAATTGCTTTCTCTGGGAATAGACAAGCATGAGACAGCTATGAGGCAGAAAGTGCTTTTATTTTACGGTATAAATGAAACTCTGCGCGAAAATCTATATGATGTGATTCATAAAGTTATCTTTGAGCTACTAAATATACCCGATTTAAATAAAGATGATTTAAAAGTATGCCACAGATTGGGTCCACCAAGTTTGTCTAAAACCCGTCCAGTTCTTGTAAGATTCTACGATAATGGACACAGACAGCTTGTGTGGGATAACAAAAGCAGTCTTAAAGGCACCGGTATAACAATATCGGAATTTCTTACAAAAACTAGACACCGAGTTTTCACAACTGCTCGCAATCACTTTGGAATGAATCAGTGTTGGACTAAAGAAGGCAAAATAGTTATCGTTCTGCCAAATAAATCACGACGTAAAGTGGAATCAATGGCTGATTTAAATTTGCTTATATCCCGATTCCCAAAGATCAGTCCTGGAGCGGACGGTTCACAAAACTTGAAACGTTTATACACATCATACAAAAACGCCGCCAAAGGTCTGAAGAAATATCGCATCCGCAACAAACAACGGTGGTAAAAGTGCGTTTGTAACCGATTTTATACTGTGACTGTTTTTTTTTTAAATTGATTTGTATAAATTTTGGGGGTATTTTAAAATAAACTTTTTTCATCTTTCCAAGACATGTCTTTTATTATTTTTTTCATTTTGAGGGTAGATATACCTTTTTTAATAATTTTTAATATCTGTATAAACAGATTAAAATTTTATTTTGTTGTTTTTATTGTCTAAATACTGTCAATCACTTTTACTATGTTCCGCTATTAAATTGTAGTGATAATGGTATTGTAATTAACAAAAGAATTAATGAAATATTTTTCACTAATTCTTTTGTTAATTTTTTTCTTTCGTATCTTTATTATTGTTAATTATTATATTTTTAGTATGCCTTAACCCGTAACATAATTTTTTTTATTTTTAAGATATATCTTTTTTCTTGGTAGGGTGAGTCTAGGTGGTTTGTTTTTATAATATTTTTTGTTCTAATCTTATTACAATACTTTTACTTAAGATGTACGCTTATGTACAAAACAATTGTGATCATTACCAATGATTTCATAGTTTTTTCCCAACCGTCACTTCCCTTCACACAGTTTACACTGTCAGTTTTTATTTTGATTCGTAATGACAGAAAAGAAGGAGGTGGTATTGCCATATATCTTCGTTACGAGTTGTGTTGTAAAATTATCAGTACTTGACTTAACGTGTACTTCGAATTGGCTGAATTTATTCTCTTAGAAATGACCATTCATTATAAAAAAAGTTTTGGGTGTGGTATTGGACTATCCAAACATTAACATCAATTACAGTAATCCCCCGTATAACACGGTACTCTTATAACGTATTTTCATATTACGCAATTTCCACCCCTCGTATAACACGGGTATGCCCCCTTATAACGCGGGGATTTCCCACGTTATATTTCTGTACTGTGAAATTTTATAACATATGCATAAGTTTTTTATTTAAAATGTTCTTAGTTTGATTCTTAATAAAACGTACCATTATATTATATTATATTTCGTTCATAATATAATTTTTTTCTTAATATTCCATTGAAACCACTTTTAACGAGAAAAGTTATACGTTAATTTTTTGTATATAACGTATTATATGGGGTCGCAGAAGCGCGTTATACGAGAACACTCCTACAACGCGTTTTCATATAACCCAGAACCAATCTATCGTGTTCTATGGGGGATTACTGTACTTTGATTCCCTTAACAAACTTTTTACTTTAAAATTGATATTTTTGCTGTATATTTATATACGTAGCAGCAGTATTCTTGGACCAATAAGACTTTGGAACCTTCAAGAAGAGAGCATACTCCCACTTAAAAGGCCGGCAACGCATTTGCAATCGACAATTGATCGGTGAGATACGGATTGTGCTGCGTGATTAATCAGCTAGTATAAATAGTAGTCAGGTAATAGGTAATTTGCGGGTAAATAGATAATTTTTTATCTGTTCACCCTTTTTTGTAAATAAGGACATAGCGTAAATAGACTAAATAGTAATGATGGTTATTATATAAAAAAAAACATTTAAATTTTAAAATACTAACTTCGTTCAAATACTTTTTTAAAGTTTTAAAAATATTACAACTTTTTCCCAACTTTGTCCCAATCCTGTTCAAATATAAGAGAAAGTTCATTGTTTAAAAATGTGTGCAACACATCACATGTAAGTGTTAGTAAATTAATTAACAATTTACCATAATTTATACTTCGTGAATAGAAGCAGATAGCAGTAAGAGTGATATAAGGCCACATAAATTAAGGCGCGAAAAACAAAATCGTACCTGTGAAATTTCGCATGTTAAACCATATGAAAACGTTACGGTGGTAGAGCCACTGCTGAATAGGCCGGCTCAAACCGGATAAGTACCACGAACTCACAGAAAAACAGCGTAAAGTGGAAGTGTTTTTGCTTTCGCGTTTCGTCCGGTCAGTGAGGTGGCCGGTGGCCTATCCCCTTCACCCCTATCACTCCACTCCCTGCCTCTCACTCCTCCTCCTTCTCTCTTTCAAAAAATGCTGGCAACGCATTTGCTCGTTCAGTAATGCTGCCATAATATCCATGGGCGGTGATCGCTTACCATCAGGTGAGCCGCTTGCTCGTTTGTCAGCTTGTTACAT
>DWHO01005136.1:0-10530 GCA_018247575.1 Eurytides lysithous rurik | reverse complement strand
GATAAATAATATGTTACAGAGTATATATTGTGAGGCAACCGTCAGAATACCACTTTCTTTAAAAACCTCTCGCAGGGGATCTCGAGCTCTCAGATTATAAAATATCAATCTGACACGATTTAGCCTATTAAGTTTAACATCTTGGAGCGAGTGAATGTTTTCTAAATTATTAGTGTCAAAAGTTTCTGTTAGATAAATGGTACACTTCAATAAACATATTTATTACTTGCTCGCCTTATGCGATGTAACGTTGCAACGTAGTTTTATCTAGTTGAATCACTTTTTCCAACGAACGTATTTCAACACGGATGTTTATAAGTTTTCATTGCTATTTCCTCAAACGATCACTTTTTGCAATCGGATTTAGTTTGCTAACCTTGATTAATTAATAATTTGCCTTAGCAATATTTTATAAGCCTCTCTATGTTTACTAAAATAAACTAGTTTAAATTACTTGATTAATGTTCTTATCTCGTACTAAAGGGTCCTTAGGTCAGGATGTTCGCTTCGCTACGTTTGAATGTATTGATATTTGCGTTGAAACACAATTACTAGGGAAAAGATATCACTTTACGTAGGTACCTCAACAGATCACTGCTCTGGCCTCTTCAATATAGTTCCCTTGTCACGATAAAACTGATTGGGACCCACTTAAAAATATACGTTAAGAGATACTTTGTATCACGTTTAATTTCTGACATTTATCTATGAAAATGGCTACAAATAATCTAAAACGTACAGTTCTTGCAGGTTCTTCTTACAGGTTAATTAAATAGTTTTTTTTTCTACCATGAAGGAAAATTAACGAGTTAAAGAATAATACATATCATAGGAAATTATCAATTATCGACGGCAGAAAGCGGAAAATTCGTATCTCGAAAATCTCCAAAATCAATCAAGAAGTAACTTAAGGATATTTCAGTTAACTGTGTCAAGTAAGGTTTAACTAAAGACAGATTATATATGGGAAAAATACGTTCCAAATTTCAACTTTCTATCGTTATAAATTTATGAGACACGTATTTTTGAAATCGTTTCTTGACTATGGTGTAATAAATCTTTAGTTTAACCTTGTTAACTGAAGTCTAGTATATTACCAAAGAATTGTAAAAATAATACTTTATAAAATTCAAAGTTTTACAAGACATTAAATAATTTTTTTCTTAAACAACTAATTTATCTCAAACTTAAATATTTCAAATCTCTTGCCTGTTCTTTATTTTAAAGCATTAATAATTTAAATTATCATAAGATTAATTTAATTAATGGACCTTGAATCGGTTGTCTTTTGATGTCGATCTGTTTTGTATTCCATTTGCCCATTTATATTGTTTACCGTAGCATTTTCAACTGTATTTTTTTTCTGTTGAATAAAGAACAACTTGGATAAAACGCTTTGTAATGTTCACACAAGGTTTCCACGTGCTACAAATGATGACTTTTTGCACTTTAATCTTTTCCTATTTAGATCATTAGCGAGGTAATTGCTTTTAAATTATGTATAGTTAAATAGTTACTATATTGCCAAATGCTTAATTAACGGAGTAACGGAAATACCTAGGTTACATTTGCGTACATGAATTTGCTGTTAAATCTCCCCTATGTAAATACCGTTCACTTGAGTAATTGCATAACACACCATACGTAGCGTATATTACATATGGTGTGCTATGCATATTATTAAGGTATTACGTAAGTCCGACTATAAAAAAAAAACCTTTGATTACTTTGATATTTTATCAGTAATATTTTATTGAATTAATAATCTCGTCAGAAATAATGGCTACACAAAGGCAATAGTTTTAGTGAACTGTTTATATTAGTCAAAAAAGAATATTCATTAATTAGAGATAGTTAAGTAAAAAAGGTATGAAATAGTGATTTTATAGCCAAAGAAAGGGAAAAATATAAGCAAATAATTGAATACACATATTATGTCGGTACTCATCTGGAAGAAACCAGAACTTATAATTATCTAATTATGGATCTCGGAGTTATAAAAGTTATTATGGTGTTTTAAATAGTGACGTATAAAATTATTAATATTTATGATATGTTTCATAATCTATCCTAACTTACTTCACCAGAAAATAGTTATCCTTGCCCCATTCCACAGATTACTTGCAAATTATTCAAAACAATCGAACTATGATTTACGACGTAACAGGCAATAAATTGTACAGTTTATTCTTTTAAATTGTTGCAGAAAATGTTAAAATGTAGAACGTAATTCGTTAAGGAAAATTTAAAATGCCCGATTAAAATTTCGGATACCCTATAAAAGATAAAATCATGAAGAAAGAACTAAATTTAAGGAGATTCATGAATGACATTGACTCGTTTCATCGGTTTTAAAAAAAAAGTTTAACAATTTATATTATTTTTTGAAATACATTTTTTTATCTAATAAAAGCATAGTTTAGTTTTTTTTTCATTTTGAGCAATTACCGATGTGTAACGAATGAGTTGAATTAATCCATAGACAATATTTAAATTTTTGTTTTCTTTGGAATAATTATCAAGCCTGGAGAACGAGCACATTGAATTGAACGTTTTTTAACTCTTTCATCAAATGTACATAGTAGTACAATAGAAAGAGATGGCTCACTGCAATCGACTTGTCATTTGTAACCAAATGTAGCCGCTATTCACTGTAGTTAGATAGTACAATGGCAAACTAATATCGATTGAAGAATTGAATACTTTTACATTTTGTAATATAAAAATATTAGGACATTAAAAATAAAAGTATGTATTGTAGTGAAAAAGTCCTCGTTTTCTTGTGTAACTTTATGTAAAGATTGTAAGTTAAGAGGCATTATTAACAACGTTGTAACTGCACAGCACTGAAAAACCTTTAAGAAAAATGTTTGGAGTTTTTTCTAAAAAAACGATCATAATATTTAATTATTTACGGATAGCATAAACATATGCGTTATAAATTTAGTTCTAAATCAGTGTTATGACAAATTTCTGTTTTGACGGAAATACATGTTAATCATTTTAAAACAATGGTTTGAATGAAAAATTATGGTTAAAATTTGATGTCCAGACTGGACATCAAAATGCAATAAAAAGCCTTCATGTTATTGTTTTGCGCTTCAAGACACGATCATCATATCCCACATATGTCTATCTGGTTTTAGTTCATTATGTTTCGCACAAGTTAGAAAGGTCAAGCCAATGCACTTATTGTTAGTTCTTCAACTAAAATTGTAGCTCGAGGCCTTTTTGTTTTCAGACCTGCTGCTTCTATACAGATGACAGAAAACTCTTTCATCAAAAAGTTGCAATCATCTGGGAGAAGTCTTGTAGTTTTCTATGGGTCTCAAACAGGTACTGGTGAGGAATTTGCCGGTCGTCTCGCTAAGGAGGGCATTCGGTACAAAATGAAGGGTATGGTCGCTGATCCTGAAGAATGTGATATGGTTGGTTTCTAACATCATTTTTGATTATTTTTTTAGTATACATATAATTTTTTTGCATTTTTATTATTTTCTTTTCTAATATTGTTATATTTGATTGTAGGAAGAACTCACAAAATTACAAGATATAGAAAACTCATTGGCCGTTTTTTGCATGGCTACGTACGGAGAAGGAGATCCAACTGACAATGCCATAGAGTTCGTCGAATGGCTGAAAAATGGCGAACCTGATCTTACGGGTTTGAATTATGCGGTATGTAATAATATTAATTTACAATTGTGCTACAAATACACCTTCCAAATTCAGGCCTAGAAGCCATTTAACACTGTCTGCTATTGTACGTTTATGTACTTTTAACAATACGGCATATTGTAGGGTTTGTCACTCTATTTTATTTACTGAGCATAATTAAATAAATAACTATATACTCAAATGTTTATGTCAATCGACCAACGGACTTTAAATTTTACTTTGTTTTCGTCTCGTTTTATCATAAGTTAACTGGACTTTACCTTTTACATACATACGTCTATAACTTTTTCATATGGCCTCGAATTACCTTTAATTATTGTTGTAACAAGGCAAAATATGCATAATCTATTACATTATTCCACTTTACGCCGATACTCTGTGAGGACGCCCTCCTTTCTTATCCAGCCTACCCTTTCCTATTCATGTCTCCCTCTTCCCTTTCCTACTTTTTCCTTTCAATAATTCCCACCTGTAAATTTTCATGGGCAGCTTTTTCTTTCTATCAGGGCCGCTTACTCGTTTACCCACCTACTTTACAAAGGAAAATTTTTCTAGAGTTGCCATAACAAAATGTTGATAATATTTATCTGTGGTTTTTATGCTACTTGTCTATGGCTCATGCTACTTGTCTATGGCTCAACAAAATAAGTTCCATTGACAGCTGACAGCGATATGTTAGAAAATTCAAAATATTTCATTAATTCAGCTGTAGTGATAAATACAAATTTAATTTTTAAGTTATACTTTAAACGAGTGTGTGGTAATATGACTAATACAGATAAAAATGTACCATGAATATAATTATCAAAAACTGTCACTTATATGCGTAGAATAATAGAGATAATAATGTTTATCTCTCTTAAAACTGTTTCAGTCAAGACTGTTCCACGATATATCAGATACCTTCTAAATAGGACAAGTATTATATTACCTATTATACAACTTCGACACACGGTATTATAATTTTATCCCTTTATTAGTCTAAATGTAATTATAGGTTATTACATGTAATTATTTATCTAGAATCTTTTAATATTTTTGATACGTGTTTGCTTTCATTACTTTGTGTTTTTCTAAAATTTGAACAGTAGCTTGTCCTACACACTATAACCTCTATAAGTAGGAGTAAATTTATTTATTATAAACTACTTAAACAGGTAGGTTATGGGGTAGATTATGCAACTATAAAGCGAGATTAGTTCTTCTTTAACTCGAAATGCTATTCATAAAATATATAGATAGAAAAGCTTTCCAAAAACTTTTTAACCTTATTTAATAAAAAACAACCATTGCTTTATGTGACTTTTTTTTCAGGTTTTTGGTTTAGGGAACAAAACATATGAACATTACAATTCAGTGGCAATATATTTAGACAAGCGTCTTGAAGAACTTGGTGCTACTCGTGTGTTTGAGCTTGGATTGGGTGATGATGATGCTAAGTAAGTGCAATAATACTTTTAAGTTTTGATAGTGGTTTCATATGTATATATGTGATCATTCTTCAGTGTTGTTTTATATTTTGTACTGGAAATTGTACAGTTCACTGTAGGGCATGTAGTTGGCTAAGTGTTAAAACCACCTGTTGCTAAGTTACCATGGGATTGTAGGACAGTGAACAAATGTTTTTTAGATTTCTAATATTAATAAAAATTTGCAATGGAAAAAGTTAGTTTTCAAAGTAAAGAAGTGTTAAATATGCAAACAAATTGTTGCTTACCCCTTCTCCTTCCTGTCATGCTGTTTCCATTATTTAGTTTACAGTACAGGGTTGCACATTACAAATTGGAAGTTGTGGGTTTAAATCCCATGGAGGGCGCTGGCTTTGTTTTGTTTCTTAGTTGGGTTAGGGTATTGTGTACTAATCTTTCAATTGCCTAAAAAGTAAAATGATCCATGATGGGCATGTAATAAGTTGAACTAGGCTTCTTCTTGACACAATATAGCAGTAGCTTAGAGGAGTCATTACTAAGAGGTTGATTTAATATCAACACTTCTGCACCTGATCTTATATCAGTAGCATTGGGTATCCATCCCATTGGGATTATGAGAGTAAAAGAAGTGTAGGCGTACCAGTGTCTACGCAAATGCTTGTGCACTGTAGGCATGCACAGTTCTCTCGCTCTGTTGGCTGATCACTTGTTGATTGGCCGGAATTGGCGGGGAGTACATTATTATTATTACTAAATTAACACTATATTACGATAATTCTTATTCTATAAAAAGTAAAAGAATGCAATATCATTCTATTATACTACATATTAAGAACAATTGTAGAGACAGCAGTAATCTACATACAATTACACTTGGGCTTGATATGGAAAAAAAATATTCTGAGCGGCATACTTACTTGCGACAGGGCACTGGATTTACAATGAACCACCAACTCAAAACTAAAGTTTGAGGTGATCTTGACTCTTGAACAATTGGAAGAAACCTTTACATATACAGATAACCATTTTTTTTTAAATTATTTAATTTTTATTATAGCATTGAAGATGATTTTATTACATGGAAAGACAAATTTTGGCCAGCAGTTTGTGAAAAGTTCAACATTGAGAGTACTGGGGAAGAAGAACTTATAAGACAGTTTCATCTTGTTACACATGAGCCTGAAGAAATACCTCCTAATGAAATATTTACTGGGGAAATAGCTAGGCTACATTCATTGCAGGTTCAGAAACCGTAAGTATTTTATAATTCATAAGGGATTAATATTTACATATTCAAAACAAAAATCATATTTAAAAAAATTGACATTGGTTAACTTTATATTACGATTATTGTAAAAAAAACAAATATTTGGCAATCCAGCTACCCAGCTCTGAATAAATAATGTATATAAATATTATACATGAAATTACTGTAATGACACATTAATACATGGTGAAAGAAATATTTATTTTTCAGGCCCTATGATGCTAAGAATCCATTCTTAGCTGAAATCAAAGTAAATAAGGAATTGCACAAAGGTGGTGGAAGATCATGCCTTCATGTGGAGCTTGACATTACTGGCTCAAAGATGCGATATGAAGCAGGTAATTTTTAATAGAAATTCTATATTATAATGATGAAATTTAAAATCTTATACTTACATTATATTTTGCAGGTGATCATGTAGCTATTTATCCAATCAACAACAGTGACTTGGTAGTACGCCTTGCTGAACTGACTGGTGCTAATTTAGATGACATATTCTCTCTTATCAACACTGATCAAGAGAGTAGTAAAAAGCACCCCTTCCCATGCCCAACATCATATCGCACAGCTCTGTCTCATTATTTGGAAATTACGGCGCTACCTCGTACACACATTCTCAGAGAACTAGCCGAATACTGTTCTGATGAAGAGGTATGTAACATTATTTAAAGTCCACACTTGAAGCTTTATTATTTCTACTAAATCATACTATTTATGACTTTTTAAATTACAGGACAAGAAGAAACTTTTATTAATGTCAACTAACTCTCAGGAGGGTAAAGCACTTTACCAGACATTTATTGTAGATGCCTGTAGAAATGTTGTACACATTTTAGAGGATCTTAAGTCCTGCAAACCACCTATTGACCATATTTGTGAATTATTACCTCGACTTCAGCCAAGATATTATTCCATATCGTCAAGTCCTAAGGTTTGTTGTCTATTAGAATTATTGTATTGTATCAATATTTGTTATCTATTATATCTTGTAAAAAGACTTGTGACTTTCAAAAAGTTTTAAAATTTGTGTTTTTATGTGACAGCTTTTGTTTTCTAATTAGACTTTAGTGTTTCTACTATAAAGAATAAGCTAACTTTTTAATTTTGTGGAAAAATCTGTTACTTTTCGCTGTGATTTTTTTATCACTTTAACAAAAGACAAAGTGATTTCAATTAAGCACATCTCCATGGCATTCAGAATTATTAATAACCCGTGTTGCCACTGTACTTTTCAAACAAACAGTAGGTCAAGTTAATATTAATTTTAAAGTGACAATGCAGTATTAATACATAAATCGTCCAGAAAAGAATTAGCTTGACATAAAGTGATTTAAGTACCAACATAGCCTATTACACAATTTAAAAATAACAAAATCATAGTCATCATTGTGTAAAACTCAAATTAACTAATGATACTGAGTGTTCGTAAATATACACAACGAAGCTTAGCTTCCTGCTGTAGTATAATTGTTTAGACAACCTTGTATTGACTCTGAGTAACAGTTTTAGATGAAGCAGGAAGTTATCCGAGGTCATTCTTCAAATGCGTTCTTTAGTGGAATGATGGATTCTATTTTGTATATATAAGAACCTAGTGCGGAAGTAAATAAATTTTAAACATGTAATATAGTACATATATATGAACAGCTTTTAAACGAAATATCATTGCGTTGATCAGCAAGCGCTACACTTTTTGAAATTTTATTTGAGCTGTATTTCCCATATGCGGTTTTCTTTAAAATGACTTACTTAACTCCCAAGCAAATGGGAAATCAGGATTTAAAATTAGAATTGACACAGTTATTGTGCATAATGTGTATACAAATTATTTATATCGAGTTTAAAGGTACCATTAGGTCGCTTTGAATCTAATTTCACCTAATTGTATTTTCAGCTTCATCCAGAGACAGTGCACATCACTGCTGTGGTTGTGGAATATATAACGCCAACTGGTCGCACTAACAAAGGTGTAGCAACCACATGGCTTGCCAAACACAAGCCAGAACCAGGCAAACCTCTGCCACGCGTGCCAGTCTTCATTAGAAAATCTCAATTCAGGTATTTGTTATATTATATTTATTATTTATTGCAAACCTCTTAAAAATTAAAAAGGAGATTACAAAGGGTGGACTTAATACTCTTAGGCATTCTCTCCCAGTCAACCGGGTGTAGATGAACTTGTGGAAGGTGTAGCAATTAAAGTATATAGTATACTTACATAGACACATACATAAATAATTTAAAGGTAGTAGAACAAGATAACATCCACCATATAATATTGATTTTTATAATAAGTTAACTTATTTAGTTAACTTGTTATAAAAATCAATAAGAGTTTTGGAACATAGTATAATGTTAAATTACATATTTCCTCTACATTGCATTATCTAAACCACCCACTCATTATTAATTATTAGTATTACTAAATAAGAGATCTGATGGTAGATAAACGAAACTTACCAATTAAATTGCTACTCCTTATGTTTTAGAATCGAATTGTGAGCTAGGGGTGTGTATTGAACCTGTTTTGAGCGCATGATTCTTTTTGAATGAAGTGAAATGTTAGAAGTATATATCGAGCGACGTTTAGTTTCGCAGTCATTTGGAAGGAAAAGCAAAGTTGGCTGTTGGCTGGTCTAAAAATCTCGGTGTCCTTCCTTCAGCTCTACAAGGCGCAAGTACGGCCTCATATAGAGTACTGTTTTAGAGTCATCTACTGGCTGGGGCACCCCCAATACTAGCTCCTTTCATTTGACCGCATTCAACGTAAAGCTGCTCGAATCGTCGACGACCAGGTCCTTTCCGTTCAGCTTGATTCTTTGGCCCTACGCAGGGACATCTCGTCTTTGTGTATATTCTATAGAATATACAATGGGAAGTGCTCAGAGGAATGGTTTGGATTAATTCCGCCACCGCACGACGTTGCAAACCACAAGATACCATCCATACCACCTGGATGTTTGGCATTCTATTACGGTGCGGTTTCCGCGAAACTTTCCTCCACGCCCCGCGAAACTGACTGAATAGTCTCATTTGCAAATCATAGGTTGTAATACTTTGCACGGACCCGTACGAGATGTTTCGTTCCTCGTCAAGTTCTTAAATCGTCAGTATCCTGTTTTCGCCGGTATTTGAGGTCAAAGGACGTCCTGACCTTTGTTTGTCCCGATTTATTCCCGCTCTTCGTAATTCGAACGAAATTCGTTCCCAGTCTTTCGAGTGAGCAGCAGAAGGGAAAGCGTGTGTCAGTTAAAGAGTCGTCTTGATGCTGATGCATGAAGTTCGCAAATTTATAACTGGAGATGAAAGTTGGGTATATACATATGGCTATGGCTCGGAAAAGTAAATGAAGAGTTCCCAATGGAAAATGAGTGGTTCTCCTCGTCCTAAGTCAGCACGTCAGTCAAAGTCAAACGTTAAGGTCATGCGTTTTGTTTTCTTTGGTAGTGAGGACTTAGTGCAAGGATTGACTACAATGTTTGCGAAATGGTGTACGAAGAAAGAGACCCGAAAAATCGGCCACCGATTTCCTTATTCATCACGACAATGTACCGTGCCACCCATCGCTACTGAGTTTTCGGCAAAGAAAAATAATATGACTCCGTCCACACCCCACCCGCCTTATTGGATTTCTGACTCCTCCCAAAAATAAATATCGTGCTTAAATGAAAACGTTTCGACACTATTCCATACATTGAAAGAGTTACGACAGAGCAGCAGAAGATCCTTGCGAAAGAAGCCTTCCAATCATGGAATCAAAGTTGGAATAAGTGCACCGCAAGTAGAATGCGCCCAAACAGAATTCTTTGAAAGAGATAAATTTAAATATGATGTAAGCTTGAACACACCTCGTGCAAACAGTCTTGGATGCATATATTATTGAAAAAATCGTATCATCGACAAAATGGAATAAACACACACAATCCTCATATCAATAATTCCATAATCTGAAGTAAATGTTTTTTCGATTCCATATATTGCGAAAAAAGATATGAATGATAACATGAAAATAACAGTCGGCAACAATCTGATAACGACACGAATCATATACAAAGTCCAAATACTACCTACGGTATCTTGTTGTGGGGTAATGCTGCTGAGATAAATTCGGTGTTTATTCTACAGAAAAGAGCTGTGCGAGGTATTTATAACCTA
>DWHO01005135.1:0-10531 GCA_018247575.1 Eurytides lysithous rurik | reverse complement strand
ATCCAGTGTATGTGGTGGCGATCCCACCTCTAACACTCCCTGCCTCCCCCTCCCTACTTCTTTCAAAAATTCCCTTCATAAAGGTTGGCAACGTATTTGCAATATTTTCTATGTTGCAAAAATCTACGGGCAGCGGTGATCGCTTACCATCGGGTGAGCCACTTCGGCTGCCTCCTACTTCATTATAAAAAAAATAATAATAAATAAGACATACTACCGATACGATACAGCCATCAGTGCAGATTATATAACAAGAAAAATATATGATTAGTATAGAATATATAAAATGTATTATTAAAGTTCAAAATTTTTCAATCATAAATTAAGCCATTTTTCTTTTCACTGTCTATATTCGACACATCTTTCGCACGTAAGAATTTTACTGAAACCTCAACATCGCAGATTTTCTCAGACCAAAATCGATGAGCGGATAAAATTAGCCAACTAAATTTATACGAAATAAGTTGACCTTTATTGTTCACCAACCTCAAGGTGTTAAAGGTCTCCGACGTTCTGAGTTAGTTAGCCCGTGAAAATATTTTAAACAATAGTTTCTCTAAACAAATTCGATCCTTATTCGAGAAGGTCGAATCAAATTAACGAAATAGAAAATTTATTTAGAAGCTTACATATTCCAAGTAATAAAAAAGTAAACGGTTCAAAGAAAAGAACTTTCATTTTTAAATAAAATTTCACTTTAGAGCCATTTAAAAAACGGCTTCGCTAATTGAAAATAACGCTAAAAACGACGAAATAAATAATGTCAATGATTTTGCATTTTTAGGTTATTTTTTGACGACATGAGCAAGTCGGGTACTGGGTGGTTAGCGACGCGCTTGCCCTTAACAACACATTAATTTAAGATGGTATATATCTTTGTCTGACAAAATTGCCCTTCAAACCGGAACAGAATAATGTTTAGTCATTTCTGCATGGCGATAGATTAACTGACAATGCAGTGGTTCCACCAGGCGTACTCTGCAACGAAATTCTACTACTTAGAAAAAAATAGGTACATAAAATTTAGGTTGTATAGAATAAACTCATTGAAATAAGATTTACAAGACCCACGTGACGTAAGGTACCAGTGACCTCATTAGTCGAATATACGGCTCTTTAATTAGCATGATATGTAAATCGTGCAATTTCTCAAAAGTGTAATGTTGGCCTTTATTGCGGCTTCGTTATCGTGGATTTTACTTGCGTATCGAATTTCTCGTAACTTCAAATAATAAAGACTTTGAAGGAGGTGTTGTTTTTTAGGGAGTAGAAGGCGAACCGAGATCATCACTACCCATGGATATTTACAACAATAAAGAAAATGCAAATACGTTGCCGGCCGGTGGGGGGATTGGGCCACCAACCACTTTACTCACCTGAAACACAAACACTTCCTCTTTACGCCGATTTTCTGTGAGGTCGTGGTACTTACCCGGTTCAGCCCACCCAGAAGCAGAGAGTTGGCTGTACTACCGTTCAAAAAAAGATGTTTCAGTGGACCTCAGTGCTCCGCTATACCGAATGACTTTAACAGGCCGACGTTTTCAAAACTAAACATAATTAAAAGATGTGTTAAACGTGAATAAATTTGAAACACGAGAAATTTCAGTTATTCTATCAATAAAATTGTATTTTGAAAAAATTTACATTCTATAAAGTGTAATTTTGTTACATGTAATAAAAAATAGAAACTCAATTATAAACATAGTAATGATGAGCACTCCTATATTTGCAGTGTGTACCAGCAAAATAGATTTGATATATCTGAAGAGAACTAACTAATATATATGAGAAGAAGAACAAACAGACATTCGCATGTATAATATAAGTTGAATTACGTGAGAAGTTTAAACCTTAGGTTAAACTTGCCTATTTTATACCCTTTAAGGAAAAATCCGAGTTTCGAAATTAAGAGGGACAGGAAATTTATTGTTGTAAATAATGTTTTATTGGGGATACATTTCCTTACGAAGATAATAAAATTTACTACAAATTTTATACAGAAGAGAAATAACAATTAAATCAATACATAAATAATAGTCAAATTGCCAAATTTAATCCTTCTTTTTTGTCAGTATTTATATATTTTTTTTCGTTATTTTTCTTAGCCGGTTCTTTTATTGTAACTTTGTAAAATCTATAATCTTCAAATCATTATATTTTATAAGCTTTTTGTTGCTAGAATTTGTTATTTTTACACGTTATTCTCAATATCTACCTTCTACCTTAAAAATTCTCTATCGTCTGAAGAATTTCTTACCTCTGAACACCAAACTCATGTTCGTGCAATCCCTTGTATTACCTATTATAGACTATGCAGATTTGTGTTACCTACACTTGAACAAAGAACTGCTTAATAAGCTAGAGCGCCTATACAATAACTGTATTATATACATTTTTGGACTTCAAAATATGATCATATCTCTCACTATCGTTCTAGTCTTAAATGGCTTCCTATGCAACAAAGGCGAAACTCTAGAATACTGCTTGTTCTTTTTATATGACTCAACTTCCTCATCTTATCTTAAAGATAATTTTCAGTACCTCTCGTTTAGTAACGAAAGAGATCTTCGCTCTTCTTCTAATTTAAAAATTACAATTCCAAACACACACCTTAATAAAAAAAATACTTTTCAAAATGTATTTAAAGAAATGAAATGACAATTATCTTCGTTTTTATTTTTTTGATTTTGTTGTTTTTTGAAATAACTATAATGAAAATAAATAATAAATGTCGCTTACAGTATAGTACTGAATGCAAGGTTATGACAGTATACAAGACATATTTTATAAAGAGTACAAAATAGTGCAGCTTTGGTTTTGCACAGAATTTATGAAATAAATATATATTTTAAAGTTATTCGAATTGCGATAGTTTTATCAAAATCGATGCTAAAGAACAAAAACGAAACGAAATAAACCTGTTTTGACAGTTCTGCTGCAAGTTCTTTGTGCAGGTCAGTGGTCCCCAAAGTGGATCCCTTGAAGTCCACGGAAGATCCGACGGGGGTATGATGAGATCTAATCTTCACGTGTTTTGGGAATATGGTAGAAATGTAGCAGCAGTTCACAGAAAACAGTAAAATTTTGAGTGCTCTAACAGAAAAAAAGTTTGGGAATATCTATTCTAGCTCTCAGAAAGAGATAAGTATATCTAAAACGCAAACCGTGGGAGCAGATCATTTGAAAATAATAATTATAAAACAATAATTAAAATCTTCTATAGATACCGTAAAACTCATTATTACATAAGCAACTTATTTTTTTTATCTAAATTATTTTAAAACACATCTTCGTGCAACATTTTGTACCGTGAATGACTCATTGCAACATTGTTTATAAGTGAAAATTTATATCAATATAAACACTTATATTGGTTTTATTCAGCAATTTTTCACTGGTTGTGACATAAATCTATTACGATGGCGACAGAAGTTGTGACCTTTTCATTTTAAAAATGCAACCCGCAGCCAATACATTTCAGATATTTTTGGAAATTATAATTAAAAGCATTTGATGCACATAGCAAGGCAAGAAAGATTGTTTCTTTTGCCAACAAAACGATACTTATTTATAAATAAAAGAATTTTGTACGGGCTTCTTGGGCCCGTAATTATTTTTTGATTATTTATTATTAATTAGTAATTGACTCATCATTGTCAGTCATGGTAGGGCTGAACAGAAATGTGCCAATATGACTATGTTCCGTTTGGAAGAGTAATGTTCCGAACATTATTCTGGATAAAGATATACGATCTCATATCTTTGATAAGCGCAGCACGCAGCCAAGCAGAGAGAGAGAGAGAGAGAGAGATTTGTTGAACTGTCTCGCAACAATGAACTATCATTGGCAAGTATGCTTATCATCTGGTGCACTACTTTTTATTTCGGCATTAACCTCTTGGTGAAACCTCCATCTTGGGAAGATCGATATTTGTCGATGACATATTGAGAACACAGAGATTGACAGAAACATCGATGATTAGTAGTAAAAACATCGATTATATCGTTTCTGTAGCAAAGAATTTATTGGGTAATAACCAAATAAATAATTATGATAAAGATTTAATTATTCTGGATGAACACCCCAGGCTATGAACGTTACTTCACAAGAGCAAAAATCTAATGCCTTATGTGTTGCAAATGCGAATATGGTCTGCACACCGCCTGGCTAGTCTAGGATTTATCAGTGTCAATGTGTGCTACATTGGCAAAACAGCCACACAATGGTAGTTTGAAGTAGACAATTTAATTATTGCTTAAAATTTAGTTGTAAACATTTATCGCTTGTAATCTTTATATTAATACATGAAAACTTGAAACCCCTTTTACAGCCTATTGCGCTCGCGGGGAAATTTGGCAGAGTTTTATAATTATAATTTTGTGGCCTTTTTTTATGTTATTCATAAAATATATATTAAATTAGATAAGCTATAAAATTCGTTTATTAATTACGCTTATACTGCTAATGTCAAACACTTTATTTGTCAAAATCATAAATGTCATAGTCAAACACTATTATTCAATTACTAAAGAGGACTCTCAAGAAAACCCCCTTGCTCGATTTAGACCACTAGGTGATCGCTAGCAAGAATAAATATGCTGAAGTAAGGTCCATACCACTAACTAGCCATTTAATGTATAAATTGATTCCCTGTCCTCTATCACAGACCACAATTTATAGTCCAAAGGGTTTAAGTACGGACTAGCCGAAGGCCAATCATCAGCCTTTATGAAGTCTGGAACATTTTGCTCAAGCCAAATTCGGGTAGTGCGCGCCTTATGATCCGGGGCTGAATCCTGTTGGAATGTCCACACTTCGTTTTTGAATAAGGTGTTGTTGAGAGGTTTAGCTACCGCTTCTAACACGGTATCTTGATACACTTTGGCTGAAGTTTTCACTCCTTTTTCGCAAAAAATGAGTTTTGTAACCCCTTGGTAGGAGACACCCCACCAAACCATGACGTATGCTAGATGATGGCCTCGCTGAACTTTGGCCACTACCTCGGAAGCTTCTCTAGAGCTCTGTGCATACACTCGATCATTTTGTTTGTTGTAGTGGTCCTCGATTGTAAAAATTTTTTCATCGGTAAAGAGAATTTTTCTGTTTTTCGTTTGCATATCGTAGTAACAGCTATTTCGATCTTTCGACTCTCTTTTGTTTTAGTGCCTGAATTACATAACGTCCTGTGTATCTCCGGTAAGCCCCTAGACCTAAGTTTTGTTTGATAATCCGAGAAAATGTCCTCGGTAGGATTCTCATCTCTCTGGAAAGGATTGTACGGTGGTAGAGCCACGCAGCTGCTCCCGCTGCTGAATGGTCCGGCTCGAACCGGATAAGTACCACGACCTCGCAGAAAGTCTGCGTAAAGTAGAAGTGTTTTTGCTTCTGCGCTTCGTCCGGTGAGTGAGGTGGCCGATGGCCCATTCCCCTTCCTATCTCTTTCTCTATCACCCAAGGGGTCCCCGATCTTGTTTCTCCTCTTCCCTCCCTCTCACTCCTCCCCCTTTAAAAAAAATTCCTCCTTAAAGGCTGGAAACGTATTTGGAAGTTCTATAAAGCTGTAAATGTCCATGGGCGGCGGTGATCGTTTATCATCACATGAGCCGCTTGCTCGTTTGCCAGCTTAAATGATAAAAAAAAACAAATGTTTATTTATATTAACTTTTTCTTTAAATTTTATTGACCTCGGGTAACAGGAACAATGCGACCTTTTACAAAACCTCGAGAACAGGTTTATTTGGGGCACATATTCAACCTATACTTTTCGTATTTCCTTATAGCAACACGAGGTATTTTTAAAATATATGACACAAAAAGTAGATCTAGAGTTGATTAAGTAATATATCCCATATATAGAAATCGAATAGATATTTTTTGCGTATCAAGAAATAAATGTTCAATTATAAAAAGTATACAATTAGGAGAAGAAGCACAATTCTATTGTCAAACTTTAGGTGTATTATTACAACCATAGTATTCTGCACTCCTTCCAATAAATAAAGTAAATCCCACATTGGTTTTTTCCTGCAATTTGTTTTAAAATATGTAACTTTTTTTCTTTGTGTGTTAATGTATAACAATTGATATTAATAAGTAGTCACCAGCTTTTTTTTTTAAATAGGCACAATCCAACACGGTTTTGAATGTTATATTACCTGTTTTATTTTATTGACTTAATTATAATAATTGAATAAACGAAAAAATACACATAATTTTTTTTTACCCAGTTTCAAAACGGTTTCCGTATAGTGACACGTGTTTCTATGCCAAAATCGTGCGTCTAAAACATAAAAACTTATTTAAATCGTCTTGGGACTAACGAATTTAAATAATTACATGTCACACATTTTAGTCCATCAATTTTAAACAATTCACGTTTATTCAATCAGCACTGAAGAGTTTACGAAATAATCCATAATTTACTAGGCTGATCTTTGCTGTTATATATAGAATATAATAGCAAAGATCAGCCTAGTAAATTACACTCACACAGAAGATAACATCATTCTACACACAGAAAATAATATAATTTTATTATTTATAAATTCTTGTACGGTACCTCTCTACTGTAGTTTTATTTTTTATTAGTTCTTGAGAAGGAGATTTTTCGGAATTGTCAAATAAATAATGAACTTCGCTTTATGGTAGAAAAAAGTTAGAAAAAATAAAGATAAGATATATAAAGCGAACTATGGTCAACTCAACATAGTCATTGCTCGATGATGCCAATGTCAAATCAATTGAGAATATAAAGCTAATGTTGCAGCTGTCGATATGTTCTAGTCTTCCTTAGTGTTGTTTGTCCCTTGCACGTTTGTTTTAAAATAAATCGTCTCTGGTTGCGTCTATTATCAGTTTCGTTAAACTGGTTCCGAAAAGCGCCACGGACTATAAACTGGTTCTAGCGTCCAAAGCAACCACTTTTTCTGTTCTGACCAGATCGCTAAATATAGTCGCCTGGCTCCCATACCCGTAAGCATTTGCAATCTTGACTGTATGTCCCACGTACGGTTAAAATTAGCGGCTACACCGCTGACTTATTTACATCATTTTCTATTCCAAGCACGACGTCTACAATTTTCGAATTAGTTTTTAATCAGCCACGTGCCTCTTTGTTAATAAAATCGCAATTTAATAGTAAACTTCATTTTCTATTCGCATAACAATAAGCAACAACGCATTTTGAGTTGGTTCATTTAAACTTCTGGTAATAAAAGTTATCCATGTTTTTAAAACAGATCAGATCGCTACGCGTTGTCAAAAAGAAATTTATGAATTAAATTTTTCAATAAAAATAAGAATGTAACATTAGCTGCCTCTTATTAAGGAATCGTGAATTGCTTTTATAACATATAAAAGCAATTCTTGCATAATATTCCATCTATATATCATACCAAAAGGTGAAAAAATCCTTCATGGGCGTGAGTATACGCATATGTAATAAAATTCTACAATATATCCTGGATCTACCATTTGAGCGTTTCAAAACTAAAATTAGAAATAAATCTCTATTACATACATCTTATTATACTGTTCAAGAGCTTCTTGTGGACCAAAATGTGTGGAATATAGTTGATTGACTCGTATGTGGGATAGATATTATTGTATTAAGGTAATACTGTAACGACATTTTAACAACTGACAATAGACGTATAGAAACATTTTTGTCTAGAATTAAAAATTGGGGAGATCACATTCAGTCAAGTAGATTAATTCGTTGAGGTTACTAATAAAAAACATAAACACATACTTTTAAACATTGCTTTGTGATGTATATTTCTTTATAACCGACATTATACATTGGTACTCAGTCAATCGATATTTCAAATTGTTACAAAAAAAGATTTGATAATAATTTCTAGACTTTAAATCAAAAACAAATATTACATTTCACAACATAACAAACCCTCATAACAACCTGTAAGCTTGTAATGACAATGTTTTTTGCATTGGTTTAGGAATAATAAATGCTACTATTCACCTAAACGTTCAAAAGGCCTCAACACTACAATTGCCGTCAAGACCTAGAGTGATATGATATATTATATAGATATATTAAATTAAGGATTGGATAATAATATAAAATCTTATAATTACAATATAAAAAAAAACTTAAAAGTGTTATAGATATGTATTCAATTAAAACATAAAGTGTAAAAAATGTTAACAATAAGCGATATTGAAGCAAAAGCATCGTTGTTATGAATATCGTAATGACATGTTGAATATTAGCAATGTACACATTATAATAAATAATACATAATTATGCAATTTGTTGAAGATGTAATATTCATACATTGATTACGTACTATTAGTACTCTTTTACCAACGTAATGAAGGCCTACGGTAGAAGGTATAGGACAATTTTGCAGAGTCCACCTGGGGTACCACCGATTTGCTATTTAATCTACCGCTAAGTATAAGTGCTAGTGTATTCCGGATTAAATATCACCAGCTTTGCTCATCAGCATTGCTGGACAAAGAAATACAACGTCTTAAATCTTTATATGCACGGCGTTGAGCCAAGCAGGTTTCGTGCATTTTACGTAAAGTGATGTCCGTGCTTTTAGTCTATGCGACCCTGTAAAGATTCATCAGGATTCCAGAACCCATAGAAA
The DNA here is from genome assembly GCA_018247575.1 of Eurytides lysithous rurik. Taxonomy (NCBI): domain Eukaryota; kingdom Metazoa; phylum Arthropoda; class Insecta; order Lepidoptera; family Papilionidae; genus Eurytides; species Eurytides lysithous. The sequence continues at coordinate 1,909 of DWHO01005135.1, read as the reverse complement.
TGCTTAGTTTCCACATGTAGGATAGATCCTACGGCAAGATTATACATAAGGACATGGGTGACGTGGCAAAAATTATAGGGGTTGTCCGCCAAGGGCTGTCGAGGTTCGGTATACGGACCGTAACCTCGACGGCTGTCTACTGTGTAAACTGAGTAGGTTGCGGGATGCACTTTGTTATTATGGGCATACACGCGTATAATAGTGGCTAACATTATGCGTGCTTCTCTTCACTTTATCTATAATTTTTTTTTCTTAAATTCATTATTCGATTTTAACAAATTCAAGATTGTTCTACTTTTCTTTTAGGCGTAGGAGTGAATAGATAGTTTAGATATATAACCCAAATAGGAGATTTCGATGTGACGTGCAAAAAACTTTTACTTAATTTTTCACGGCAATTGAGTAAACACAACGATTTTTTGCTGGGTCTCTTTTAATATATTTTATAACTTGTTCGATGCGTCCCATGCATTTCTTGGCTTTTAGTAGATTTTTTGTATATTCTGTCGACATCTCTTCGTTATCTTGAATAGTATAGAAAAATATACAGAAGTCGGCCAAAAGTGCAAGGCGATTTACCTTATTAAGTGAAGCAATAACTTTGAAAACCGTCAATAACTTTCATAGTTTTTTGACTAACAAGTAAAGTAAATGTATAAATAATTGTATTTTATGTCTACCTTTTGTATTTTACGTTTTCCTTTTTGGTAACTATAATATTCCATAAAACTCGTAAAGCACCTTTAATTTTTAAAGATACCCGAAGTGTTAAAACTTTACAAGTGGAAAATTTTAGAATTAAGTAGTAGAAATCATGAAGGCAAATAAATATCAACCTATATTAAATGACTTAATGACATACCTATAAGACATTCAAAACAAACATTACGTGCAAACAATATTGTAACAGGGTATATATTTGTCTATGAATTATTCACGCGGAAGGAATAATTTGCAATATGCATATTTTAAAGTACATCCACGCGTGCAATATGTTCGTCAGACTACATGATTTTCGATGGATGCGTCTTATTCATAAGAAACAAGTATGGATGGACATTTTTTTAAAATTTATTACTTACAAGTTTTTATTTAAACGTGGCATACAAGCTGTGACCACAGTCCATAGACATCAACAACCATTTTAGATGGATAACTCAGCGAACAGAATGCCAAAGCAAAAATACTTATCGCCAACATTTTGGTAGACCGCTCAGGTGTACTGGTAAGATAGAGCTGGAGGTCACTCGTTAACCCCAAATAGATTATGAGAATGCAGTTTGTTTTAAAATTTAGTAATAGGACTCCGTTCATACAAATGTACCAGTAAAAAAATAGTGTTGACTAATTCGGTTTTTACTACTGCAGCCGTCTATATCAAAAATTAAAGGGTAATAATCAGTACAGACAGAAAGTTCTATTTCTTTTTATGTAACGATGTGCAAGATAACTGCGCAGTACATTACTGCGCAAAATAAACCAGGTGTATATGTTGACAATAAACGATGGGACCTTCCATATTTATAGTAACATTTTATGATTGCAGCGTCTTAAGCGGTTTTCTTGGCGTGACTTTATCTACCTTTGTATGGCGAAACTTACGGTATCTTTTAAAATAAAAGACAACTTAACAACGAGATGTATATTGATTCGTTAGTTCTAACTAGGAAAAAGATCATAGTTTTCAATTTAGTAATCGTTTAGGGGCCACTGCTTTAACGGTTTGCATTGATTCCGATTTAACAAACGAATGAATTGTCTATCCATTTCCTTAAATCAACCATAAACTTTCTAAAATTAATTATTTAATTAATTGGATAAGTGGACCCATACTCTAAAAATAGAAGACCAAAAAATCACTTTATGGGAAAAAATCAAAAAACGTCCTGAATAGAAGCCGTTTTAAAAT
>DWHO01005134.1:0-10531 GCA_018247575.1 Eurytides lysithous rurik | reverse complement strand
TTCACGCCGATTTTCTGTGAGGTCGTGGTACTAATCCGGTTCGAGCCGGCCCATTCAGCAGCGGGAACAGCTGTGTGACTCTACCACCGTATAATCTGCATCTGTGTCTGAGAAAACACTTGTACACGATAATAAATCCCTCGCTGTCGGATCTCTTGTAGTTTAGCCATCGTAGTCATAACCAGTTGGGAGGACATTACTACTAAAGCTGTCTTCCTAATAATTGCCTGCTACTATTTGGTCTTTGTTCTTATAGTAACATTAATCAAAAATCAGCATGTTTTAAATAATATTTTAATGTAGATATCATTTAAAAATATGCTGATTTATAATTTATTCATTTGTAATTCATATTCTCTACTTTGTGTTACTAACCTAAAATGGATGCTGTTTGTAATAAAGAATTCGGTATCCATATTCCTTAAACTCCATATCCACCTAGATTGTATCCTTTACACAGGTAAAGATATGAGAATTTCTTCAAGGGTTCAAATCGAAACTAAACTAATTGGTACCAACGCGCCTCTAGCTTGCGTGCAGTTTATCATCGAACATCTCCCGACGCCGCAACACGTATCCTCCTTAACCTGATGGAACACTGGGCGTAGTGGACCTTTTAATGCGAAAGCGAAGCACGATGTTCTGTTGATATTTGTCTTTCCAATTTGCTCTACAACATCTTCAGCCCTAATAAGAATAATAAAACGAACACGGCCTCAATTCTTGCTTTTTTTTTTAAATTATAAATTGTTTTATTTTAAGAATGATTCAATCGAAACATTTATAAAAGTCCGTTTTTACTATTCAGTGTTATGCTATATAGTTACTTATCAATGGAAGAATCGGTAATTTTGCATTAAATTACATCCTTTAAAAAGAAATACAATGTATCGATATCTGTACGAACCAGTAGTAACAAGAGGTCATGCAAAGAACAGTTAGTTGTAGTCTCAATTTTCTGTTCTTAGTTTTCTGTTTATCGTATGAATGTATTCTATATTAATGATTTTTTTTTCAATTTCATAAAAGCTATTTGTTTGAATTTTGTTTAATAGGATTAAAGTTTTTTTTTTTCAAATTATTTAGTCGCACTATAATCCGGAAATTAAGTATTTAATGGCACGTGGCTGTATCTTGCGCAAATTAAGATTCAGTACGTATTAACATGGTGATATCCGATTAATGCAATACTCATTGAGACGTCCCGTATTTCATCCCGGGCCGATGGACGGGACACGGCGAAGAGTTATCGGATCGGTTCAATTGAATACATTTATGAATTATTACGAGGGCCGAGAGAAACGAGCCGGGGGAAATGGCACTCGGTTTGAATTATGCGCGCCCACGCGGCCTATCACAATGCCGCGCGCTCATTTGAATGCATCTACCCGATCACTTCGCTATGGCCGTCACTTTTCAGGGCTGCGACAGGGCGGCATCGTTAAAATCATCCGGTGGATGTAATTCACCACAGCCTTTTGTGGCGACCAAGTAGTATAAAGTAGAACTGTTACGTTGCGTATGCTTTGTAACAAACACACATTATGCAGTTGGGGAGTCACATCGTTGCCTCGGAGAAGATTGAGGAAAAGATAATTTAATTTTTTTTTATAAAATGTATTAACTGACTTCATATAAATACTACTTAGTTTTAAGCACACGTTTGCAGTACAAAGTGCAATCAGAAAGAAATTGCTGAGGAATCCTTGCGATATACCGTTTACAACAAAAATACGCATAATTAGGAAGAACTCAAAAACTACATACCAAATCTCGATAAAATTTATATGGGACCATACGACAAGCACCAGCTTTCAAATATAATGAGAATCAACCAAATCGGTATACTCAGTAAAAAGTTACGAGGTAACATACATAAAAAAATAGACTCGAATTGAAAACCTCCTCCTATTTTGCAGTCGGTTACAAGAGGATCCCTTCTGTAATGTGTGATGTTACGGCTTCCTATTTCTAAAAGATATGTTATGTCATCCAAACTCATGACTAACACCCAAACGGGGAGATCGACTATTTGGACACTTCTGTTGCCTTCTGTTCCATTTCCGTCTATTGCTGTTCATATTGTTGCTTTGCCTATCATGTCACCTTTGGATTATATTTGGACTTCTTTATAGTCGATCTTAATTAATACTTACTTGATAAGCGTTTATTTGCCCACATTTCATAAACTGCTTTAGAGACTTTTTACCACCAAAGTTCTTCAAATATGTAATATTTGGTTAAAGTAATTAACTACAGTCCTAAACTGTTCTAAACTGCATACCGTAGAAGGTATGATGGTTGAATATTTTTAAAGTTCCAATTCTACCAAACAGTCAAATAAGAGAATAAAGCATTACGATATTGCTCAGTCGTGGGAGATATTTCGTAATATGAAGCAGTCTATTCAGTCTCAAGTTTGATATATACCGTTTATTATATTTACATTTCTCAACACCATAAACTGTCTATGATGACAGAATCGCCATTTATATTTGTGCAACTCAAGCCATAAAGCGAGTGAACCGGTTCCCAAGCTAGATGGATTGTATTGTCTCTAATCCTGATGGCTGATGGTATCGCGAAACCGTTTCGTCGGATGCTCGATGGTGTGGACGAGCGAGTGGCTCTTAACTTTACGAATACTTAGAGCACTATAAAACGACGTGCGTTCTGCCTTTGCTTTATCGGTTATAGTGAAATTGATACACTTTATTATTGAACTAAATTTACTAGCATCCATGACGAACTTTGAATAAACTTAATATTTTTTTTTAATATTTGTATAAAGGAGATAGCACACATTTAATGTCAAGTTTGACGATTACTAGTATATATTTTTTTTAATAATTTCATAAGCAAATATTAGAAGAGTTGGCACAAAATCGTTGTTTTTATTTGTTATTGAAAAATATTAATAGTGAAAATTATTGCGTAACCAATGTATTTATATAAATACATAAAGGAATTGGGAATTAAACAACCGACTTCAACTTCGCAAGTGTACTATCAAGTTACTGCCTCGTCGAACTTCTTGATATAGGCATAACACATATCAGTAATGTCTGTAAAATATTTGAAAGACATTACTAATATGTATTATGCCTATATCAAGAAGACAAACATTTACTAACAAAGTGGTAGGACTATTTTGCATAGTCCTGCTAGGGGGAAGCACTGCATTGCCAATTATTCTACCGCAAAACAGTAATATGAACGCACTAGTGTGCTTCAGTTTGATGCGAAATTTTTCCAGTGTAATTCCTGTAATTACATTTACAAAATTTCGCGTATATATATATATATAATGGCCAAGCAACCGTTGCTTACCGTCAAGCGAATGGTTTGCTTGTTTTGATATTTCATCTCCTTCAAAACACAGTTTATAAAATTAATACTTTAACGCTTATAAATTGATACTGCTACTAATAGTGCTACAGTTTAAGTAAGAGCCACATTGTGCCACTGCTGGGCACAGGCCTCTATACGGAGGGAATAAGCACAGACCGCCACACGGCCTCACTGCGGATTGGCGGACTTCACATAAAACATAATTTTTTTTGTTTCTCAAATGTGCAAGTTTCCTCACGTTTTTTCCTTCACCGTTGAGCAATCAGCACTTAAATTGTTAATTATAAATTAACTAGTTCATTGTTGCCGGCACCGGGATTTGAGCTCAGGTCGCTCGAGTATATTGAATTAAAAGTTGACAACCGAACGCTGACCTAACACGGCATGCATACACGTGGTACAGTTTAGTGAAAATGATAAAAATGTATCGAACAGAATAGTACGGATTTGTTCAATGTTTTTGTAAACCCTACTTAGGTACGTTCCGAGTTCATTCAGAGTACCTTTTTGATTGAAATTGCTACAGTTGTGACACATCTATATCATCATATCTACACCGATATTGGTCCACTGCTACTTAGATAAAAAAGGTTGAACCTACCTACCCACTCAAGATCCCAGCAGTTATTTATGAAGATTGTCTGTTTTTATCTTTTTTTTTTTTTTAAACGCTGCCCCTATTTTAAGATAGAAATATCTTGTGTTATAAGGGCGTTTTACATACATAAATTTTACCCGGACAAACACCCAGATCCGAAACAAATATCTGTGGTTAATACAAATATTTGCCCCGGGTGGGAATCGAACCCACGACCTGCGACGCCGAAGCCAATAGCTTAGCATCTACGCCAAACGGTTATCGAACGGTCGTGATCTTTGACCTGTTTTTTTAATTATTTTTGGACATTTACGGCGGTAGAGCCACGCAGCTCCCCCTGCTGAATAGGCCGACTCAAACCGGGTTTTTGCTTCCATGTTTCATCCGGTTAGTGAGGCGGCCGGTGGCCCATCCACATCCCGCCTCTTCTTCCCTCTTCCACTCCCCTCCCTACCTCTAACTCCATCCGCTCTCATACACCCCCTCCCGCAACCCTCTCCTCTTCCCTCCCTCTCACTCCTCCTTCTCCCCTTTCATTAATACCTCCCTTAAAGCTGGCAACGCATTTGCACGTTCTGTAATGTTGCAAATACCCATGGGCAACGGTGATCGCCTACCATCAGGTGAGCCGCTTATTTGTTTGTCAGTTTACTCCATAAAAAACATGGAATTACTAAAAAGATATGTTGACAGACATGACATAAAGTCTCTGTGTTCTCAGGCCTTAAGTTTAACATATGATCTCCCAGCGTTTATTCTTCTCATTGAAAAGCAGTACTGAGTAAGCAATGCCATTTTCCGGTTTATAAAAGAAATGAGTAGGTATAGAGACGGACCATCTTATATCTCTTGGTTATAGAGTACATTAAATTGTTGTATAACACTACTACAGTATGGACAAGTGTGTTTCTAATCATCAAGTGCATGTGCTTATAAGAGAAGATATTGATAATAATATATTTCAATAGGGGAAGCGTATTTTAAATAATCAATAATTATTTATAAAAGAACAATAAGTTAATGCATCCAGAAAACTAAGCATAATATATGTAAGTGCTTTAGACAGTAATAGTTTTATCAAGGATGTTACCAAGACAAATTATCCACCAACATTGATAACCGTATAATACAAATTAATTGATGTATCCATAAAACTAATCACATTAATTTAAGTAATGTGATTAGTTATTATATTTTCTGTTTCTGTTTGTGGCTAAAGTTACTTAAAAAAATGACAAAATGTAACATATAAAACAATTCTATTGTTCGATTGTTGTAGATTGTTCTGAATTTATTCATTTATTTTGTCAATTCCGGACGTTTTTTATATCCTCAAACATCCTGAGCTGAAATTTTGATACCGACACCGACGAATTTATTGATTTATAATTAATACTTTTACTTGCTGATTTGACAAGTGCTAAACATAATGACAAATCCTCATACATAACGATGAATTTGAGAAAACAAATAAAACGCCTAAATCTGTTGTAAAAAAATACAATAGTTGATAAACAAAATATTTAGTAATTTCCAGATCCAATGACGGTCAAAGACGTTATAAGATGAGGCAATATACTAGCATATTTTTGGGTATTGCACTAAGAAAACTAAAGCATAGGTTCCGACGACGAAGAACTCCGCAAACTCCGGTTTATACATTTGAAGCACGTCCAATATCGCGTAGCTACTATGACAGAGGGCGATTTTGATAGTTTAATCAAAATTCTCTATGAACGCGTGGACATTTTTATATAATAAATTCGTAAAAATGTAGAGGAAAAAAATTAAAACCTAGCTAGGCACCTTTCAATTTCCTTATTAATTTATATATGTGTATATACCTAGGTTATCTGTGATTTATTCAAAAAAATGATTTTAGATTCTTTTGTGCTGAACAAGACCTTTTTGAATGATTGCAACTATTTTCAATCATCATCAAAAAGGTGATTCGAGCTCCGGCCAATATTAAAGATCTGTTTAAAATGGAGTAGGTAATTAGTTTTATGAGTATAAATAGGTTATGAATCGATTGTCATATAAAATTTCACTTGTTGAGGTAAGGAGACATCGTTTTTCTTACGTTAATTCCGCAAGTTAATTCCACAACTAAACATTCGGACAATTTATGCTTTCCCATTTCAGTTAATAATCATAAAGCTGAAACTAAGTAGTCCATATATTTTTACATGAAAGAAATAAAATTGGATTAAAAGGAAACGTTTAGTTTTAGACAAATTTTTGATATGTTATTATATCAAAAATTTGAGTAAGTTATATATTTGTATATTCAAGATATTTTTTTTCCTCTAATAAATTACAAATGAGTAAATTTTTACGATATTTGAGTTAGATGATAGGTCAAAGAAATGGCGGGGTTAAATATTGGATATGGGCATTTAATATATATTTTAATCCTGACTTGTTTCATCGTTCTGGTTTCGCCATGTTTATTATTATATAAAAATATAAAAAAATTAAGCTTGACGATTTGCAAACTGTCACACCGTTTACAAATCGTCCACCATTTTAAATAAATAAATAAAATCATAAACAGATTAGAATAAGAAGAACACTATCATGCAGATAATGCACATCGTTTGAAAGTAACTGTAACTCACAAGGAACTCTTAATTACAGCGCGGCAAGTTTAACGGGATGGTAAAGAAATTCATATCATGTTTGTCAGACACACATGTGACCGGGATCAAACTTTGCCACTAAACCTCTTAGAAGTTAAATGTCATAAGCTCGGTCTCACGTCACGTAATCCGAAGAACTACGGGCTAAGTACTTGACGTGTTAAATACTTCCCTAGTTATTTCCTTAAAACATGGTATAGTTACGTACTTTAGTTAAAAGTAGTGTAAAATATCGTTATGTACAAGACATATATTGCGTTCGCATTTTATCGTTTTTATAACAGTTTTGTATAACTACAATATCAGCATACTTTAGCTAACTAAAAATCAAAATAGATAAATCCAACTATTTTACACAGATTCGTTTAAAACTGGGACTAGGAGCACCCTAGTTTGGAGTTTTAACAAATTACGGAATCTACAATGTGAAATGAATATACCATATATTATACTACATTCAATTTTTTTTACGATGGAAAACCTAACAAAACATTCACTACAACCTAAAACAACACTACAATCTCAATTCATGTATACATACATGCTAGTGATGGGACGAATGTTCGCTCGATTTCAGGTTCGCAATCGCTTTCGCAATATTTAGGTGAATATCTTTTCTTAATGGCAGGAGATAAGGCTACATTGTTAGTTATTCCACTGCTGCGGTGAGCCATTACTGTTCTAGTTTAAAAGACATGATGAGACATGAGACACGATTCAAATGCCAGTGTTTCTGTCTAAGGGTACAGGGCATGGCCAGACAGGATCGGACTCTGCTATTGCTCGTCGTAAAGTGGCGAACTTTATATCATTAAACAAATCTTCTTATTTATCTTATCTTAACTGACGTTGACGCTTTTAGCCTATGCGGCTCTGTAAAGCTTCATCGGGCACCGCACCCGTGGGAAAACAAACATAATACAATTGCAGATGAGCAAGTGTGGCACCTGATGATAAGTGACAATCTGTCCTTAACAGCACAGTGTCTCAATGATTTGAAGAAGGCAACTAGAAAGTTCCAAACCTATGGAGTTCTGCGGAGGATTCGTAACCTAGAGTAATCGATGACCATCCGTCGAGAGAGAGATCAATCTAATCAAATAGAATGTTTGTTTTCGCTTCTTTATTAAAAGCACACTCATCTTTTGCGGTTATGTTCTTATAAGAAATGTCTTCTTCAGCAGAGTTCCTTCGGGGAAGTAAAACGACATTGTCAGTTTTTGTACCACCAGGCAGTAATTTGCCAGTATTATTGAGCATGAGAGGGGTATGTTACCTGAATAATCACTGGGCACAGATAATCTATAGCTCTATAGCTGTTCATAACAAAGACTTGTACTGAGCTCTTACAACCAAATCCCTAACCAATTTGATGGTACAACCACCAAGCTTAATAAAGAAATATGCTTCATACTATATTCTTATTTCAGATCAATTGAATGTACTTCAAATTGAAACAACATTGCATATACATCAATTAATTTATTTAGCAAATTAAAACCTAAAATTCAGTGTCATAATCTATTTTGTATGGAACATTCCATACAAGAACATCTTACCGCCTACTTATTAAATCTAGTTATAATTAACTTCCTGTTTAGAAATACATATGTAACAGGGTAGACTTAACGGTTTCACTTCTTCCCCAGAATTTTACTTGCAAACCAACAACAAGTCATGAGCTATGTGATAAATCAAGTGGAATGTCAAACAATTCCATCCAATTTACAGCAATTTGTAAAACTATTTGATCTTACCCTACTGCCAAAGACATAAATGGTGACCTTCGAATTATCAAAAAAGTTGACTACTTAATGATTTTCTTTATTCAATTTCAACAATGTGAGGATTTTACATAGAAAACCAAAAATCCTTGTTACACTATGGATAAAAATACTCATTTAGGATTTTAACAATTGGATTTTACTAATTTAGTAATTTCTTTTATTACACAGACCACGCAAGTGCGTTTTAGTAACATTGTAATAGAATTATAATAGATTGACATAACTGACATTATACAGATATTTGTACATTCTCCATGTTATTTTAAAAGAAAAACTTGGAAACATTCATACCAAAATAAAGGACTTTTCTGGTTACAGATATTAAATACACAGGAATATAACCTTTTACAAAAATAATTGTCACAAGTGTCATATTCTGTTATTATACAGTTTTTACATCTTAGAACGCCAGAGAGTATCCGTTAGCTAGAAAATAGTTTTTATAGTTATTGGATTCAGATTTCGTTGTGTTGAAGACGCTAATCTCACTTAACTGCTCTAGCATTGAAGAACATTAAAATAGCTAACTTCCCAACTGATACACAACTCCAAATAAAAAGACTATAATTAGAAATTAAAAATGAAAAACACAATATAGTGCATATATGACATGTTGGGAAGTAAAAATGTTAACTTTAAATTCATATATCATCTTTGCAACATTGACAGTCATATTGAGAATATGTTTTATAATAACCTGTTCTCTTTGGACCACTTAGGACTTTAAGTGACATAAATATATTAAGAAATTATTTATTTCTCATGCATATATGGTATCTCGTTTACGATAATTGGTTAGTCTGTTGGCTTATAATAAATTTCCATAGTTCAAACACTCGAATGAGTCTTCACGCCACTTAAACGTCAAAACGAAAGTCAAATCCACTATTACGTATTCGCAGCAAAGATGTTGTGGGTCTCTCTTGTGTAACACTGTCACAACGTGAACTACCTAACGACGACTTGGAAAAATAACTTTAGTGTTTCACTCAGACAACAAACCAAGCGGCACTAACAAACACTAAATTAGACACGGATTCTAGTACCACTCGTACAAGTTCGCGTCGACTGTCTTCAACTTGAGTGGACGACGGGGAACAAGTGGGTCTGTGTGGCAGACGCGCCGCACCGTCTTCTTCGGATGCGGCCGCATGGGGTGACCGTAACGATACGGCGCAGGAGCCAACCCACGGGGTGCGTTAAAGCGGGATAATCTTCGAGGGGCATACCTCGGTAGGGGCGTGGAAACATGCGGCATGCCTCGCGGGGGGCGGGGGGCATTTCTTAGTAAAGGAACGTTAAATACAGGTAATAGATAATTCCCGGAAGGCATGTCTTCGGGCGGGACGTGTCTTGAGGTCACACTTGCTAATTGAATGTCTTCGAAGGAGAGGGGTGCGTGCTGTTGATAAGAAGCCTCCCGCGAGGGCATGTCTTTGGATGGGGCATGCCTATGTTGGGAGGTGGGCGTTTGCTAGTGCCGCGCGTCGCGCCTGTGGTCGCGATCGCGGTCACGGTCGCGGTCAGCCGGTGGCGGGTCGCGGTCCCTGCGCTCCCGGTACCGCTCCTCGTAGTACGGAGCAGCCGCGGCCCGACCCTTAGCCCCGGTCGCGTCACCGGCGCCCCCTTCGGCAGTCGGCTCTACGGGAGACTTCCGCGGCCTGAAATACCCATTCCGACCGTTAGGAAGACATACAAGTCAGACAACAAACCAAACAAACGAATAAAGCAGTCTAACTATAAAACCTATCACTACTAATATATATGACGTTGGATAGTAAGATAAGTCGATATAACAAATAGATATAAAAGCATAGGTTAAAAGAGATATTTAATTAGTTAGTATAAAATTCGGATATGTATAGTAAGATAAAAACGAAGTTTAAATAGGAAGATCTAAATAGAAGAAAAGTACAGATGTTAAAGTAAGAAACATTGAAAACATCCCATAATTTTGAATAAAATAAACAACACGATAAACAAGGGCCCTGAGTACCCATGTCGTGGGAAAATTAGTATAAAAAACCGAACTACCGAAAAACCGAACGGGCTCGAACCGGATAAGTACCACAACCTCACAGAAATGGGCGTAAAGTAGAAGTATTATTGCTTCCGCGTTTAGTCCGGTAACTGAGGCGGCCGGTGGCCAGTTC
>DWHO01005133.1:0-10532 GCA_018247575.1 Eurytides lysithous rurik | reverse complement strand
CATGGACATATGCAACACTACTGAACTTGCAAATGCGTTGCCAGTCTTTAAGGGGGTAAATTTTAGAGGGGGAGGGAGGATGATCGAGAGGAAAAGGGAGGAGAAGGAGTGGGAACAAGAGTGAGAGAAGGAATAAGGGGAGGGAGGGGATGGGCCACCGGCTAACTCACTCACCGGACAAAATGCGGAAGCAAAAACACTTCCACTTCACGCCGATTTTCTGTTAGTGCGTGGTACTAATCCGGTTCGAGTCGGCCCATTCAGCAGCGGGAACAGCTGCGTGGCTCTACCACCAATTATATTGTATCATTCATGATAAGCACCTCAGATGTTTTGTATTCACTACTGGGTGGAGTGATTACGGCCATTTGCATATCTATCGCCTCATCGTGTAGGTTGACATCCTTCTATCCTGTACCTCTGCGACTCCCGTGTGCCATAGTATGTAGCTTCTCATCCTGGCCAAATGTTCTATCCAACTCCACTTGAACTCTTGCCCTGGAATTCCGCTTTCGGATTTCGATATTGGGGACTATAATACTGTAATAATTGGTAGGTGTTTGATTGGTAGGTGGTGGATTGCCTGATTCTCATCAGGTTAAAGATTGAAGACATATATATCTTTAACCTGATTCTCATACCAATCAAACTTCTACCAATTATCTCGAACTGCACGAATTTAAACTAATATAAATAAGTTACTTAACTATTATTGTATCTCTTTGTTCGCGATTGCTTGCTCAGACGGTTTACAAAAGATTTCTATTATAGAAAAAGCTTCATCAGAAAATTCCTTACAATCGAATAAGAAAATTATGTATAAATAGGTTTTGTTACAACAATTAGGAATTGGGTTGTAATGATAAATATACATTCTACATTATGTGTCAGTTTTCATGTTCAGTAGTTGTGTACAAAATGCGATAAAAATGGTGAAGGAAAAACATACGGTGATCTGTTAAATTAAATTTGAGTGATATTTCTTGCTGCATTTATTCATCTCGTCTCGCGTAGCGGAGATATTTTCACAAGCGGTATTTATTTGTGTACATTTTTCTTCTTCTAAACTGGCATTTCTATCTTCTATTTTCTAAATAGAATGTATTTAAAAAAAAATCAAATAATGACGTATCTCTGTGCGTATCAAAATATTGATAGATTTATCGATAAATAGGAGTTGTCATATTAAGAATAGTATAAATATTTCGAAAATATTACACCTTAGAAATACATTGCACAAGGGTTCCTTTTTATATATAAAGGCACAAAAAACGTAAAAAAATTTGACTATCAGTTTTTATTTATTTGTACAGGTTAATGTTAGATATTACATTTTGTCACACAAAAGTGACAACTTTATCTTATAGCTCCTTCTCTTTAGTCATACCCAATAGATTTGGTGGTGAAATAAAAAAGAAAATAGGTTCTGATAATAGTAAAGGAATTGGAGCTAACTGATCTATTGTTTCGCTAATATTCTATCACATTATTTCGCAGCAATTTTGGGGGGAATACCTAAAAATAAATAATAAAAAGATCTTAATCTCTCAGAGTGTCACCACTGAGAGCCTTTACTTTGCAATAAATTTATTGTTAACTGCTTCCATGACCTAGGAATATAGTTCCAAGCTTTACAAATCGAATGCTATGGGTTCAAATCTCTTAGGGACATTAACTTTTACTAGGGTTAAGGTATTTTGGAATAATCAACGGATAGCCTGAAAAGTAAGATAATCCATGTCTGGACATTTAAAACGTCGTTCCTGGCTACTTATGGACGTAATCTAGCAGTTGTTTAGGGTGGTTCTCTGTGCCTCATCTCTCTAGCTTGTGTTAGGGGACCTGTTCCATAGTGTTATAAATCTAATTCTGATCTAGGTAAGTAGAATACGAGTAAGCCAATTTAGTAATATTGTTTACTCGGTTCTCGGCTTAAAAGTCTTCATCCATAATTAATAATATAGTCATAGGTATTCCAAATCAAGTAAGTATTCAAAAGTTTTTTGAATAGGAATTCAAAAATTAATTCACGAATTCGGTTGGTCGGTCTGATGATTTTAATGTTATACTCCTGCATAACTTGCCACGCAGCTGTTCCCGCTGCTAAAGGGGCCGGCTCGAACCGGATAAGTACCACGATCTCACAGAAAATCGGCGTAAAGTGGAAGTGTTCTTGCTTCCGTGTCCTCGCTCCTCCTCCCTCCTAACTACCCCCCTCTAACACCCCTCCCCATCTATCATCACACCTCCATCTCAATCCACCCCCCTCCTTCTTTTAAAATTTCTCCCTTAAAATCTGGTAACGCGTTTGCAAGTTCTGTTGCAAATGTCCATGGGCGACGGTGGTCGCTTACCATCAGGTGAACCGCTTGCTTGTTTGTCAGCCTATTCCATAAAAAAAAATGTTTAACTATAAACCAGTGCGACCGACTTGCTGCTAAAGATTATACCATATTTGTGTTATATTTGCCCTCTAATGTATTTATTTCATAAATACAAATTTTTAAAGAGAAATTCTAAACTGTAACTACTAAAAGTCGTGTCACTTATAAAATTAATTATTGTAATATAAGTCAGCCAATACCTTTTATTTATTTACGATAAGGTGGAAAAGTTGCCGTTGAATTATTAAGTCACAAACATTATACAAAAAAGAAAAGTTTGATGATTATTTTCTTTTGCGCTTAAAATTACGTGATCCACGAACTGTATATTTTATGTAAGAATTTTTGTTACGTAGAGGTTCGCGAACGTTCTAAATTTATGCACGTATGGAAGGTCACGTAAAAATGGTGAAGCATCGTAAATTTTGCGTAGAGCACGACTGCCAGAAATGTCGCTGTGCCTTATTGGAGAAAGCAAAAATAGTGTTTTCGAACCGAGAATATTTAGTATTCGTCTGTAACACGATCTTTAAATTGTTCCTTTAGGAGATAAAGTTAAAAGACTAGCCAATTTTGTCCATAACAACACTCAGCAACACAGAAGCTGCTTGGGCCTGCGCCATGCTAGTCACCCAAAAATTTAAGATATGATAAGATATATTTTTATATGAATTAAGCTGACAAACGCACGAGCGGCTCACCATCAGATGAGCGATCACTGCCGCCCATGGACATTTGCAACGTTACAGTACTTGCTAATGCGTTGCCAACCTTTAAGCGGGGGAAGTTTTGGGAGAAGAAGATGGACGGGGAGGGAGGAAGAAATGGGATGGAAGCAGAGGTAGAGAGGGGAATGAAGGTCGGAGGAAGGGGAGGGAGGGGACTGGGCCACCGGCCACGACATACGCCAGACGAAACGTGAAAGCAATAAAACTTCCACTTCACGACGGTTTATGTGGGGTTGCGATACTTATCCGGATAAAGTCGCCCCAGGAAGCAGCTGCGTGGCTCTAACACCGTCTAAGATGTTTCTATTATCGCTATAAAGCACTACCCAATAAAGTACACTTATCATTTTAACCTATATCTGGACCTATATCTTTCTAGAATAAAGAATCTGCAAGCTTTAATATAATGAGTTTCTAATGCATTTAAAACGATTTACCAATTATTATTTTTTTAAAACATATTTGTACGAATACTAAAAACATGAAAAACAGATATTTACTAAGTTTTGAAGAGTACACGTTATACAATACACTGCCTTAATACTTCGTGCTACTTTAATTTGTGACCTTCAAAAGTTTTCTTTGTTGACAACGAACAAAAGCAAGACCAACCATTGTTTTAGACATCTATGAATAAACATGTCATTGCCATATTTTGCCGCATATATGTTGTAGCATTTTTGTATTAATCATGATTATTACATTAAGTAAACAACATTCATTGGATCATAATTTAAGCGAATAGGTGATGTAATGTGATATAACAACTGAAACATTTTGATGACAACATTGAGACACATTTAATGCAACTGATAGCGACGCACTACTATTTATTCATTATATTTTATTTTCGTTCATATTTTATTTATTTTTTTACCGCTGATTGACCGTAACGTTGTTTGACGCCTTTCTTCTTTTTTTTTCTAATCGAGTTTTGAAACACTCTGATTGGCAGACGGACTCGCTTCTCATTTGCCTCTGTTCAAGCGCGAAAATACGTCGCGCTTAAACTTTGGCGCGCTTAGGAAAAAGTAATCTATTTTCATCGCAGACAGGGAGAATGATTGCGCTATTTTTAAGTTTTCCAACTCATAGGACAAGTTTTTTCTCGAACATAAAGCTAATAGAAGTAGCCATACTTTACTGTTAATAACAGCAACATCGCGATGCATTTTACTTACGAACCGTCATCTGTGAAGAGTTTGAATTTCTGACGCGAAAATGCAAATCTCTAGTCACGATGGGTATAAATTCTGCGCGTCATGTAGCTGACGTTGAGTTATGAATTCGTATAGCAAACAGGCAAATTGAAATTTGAAATCGTGTCATGACATGCGGATAATCAAATTAAGTATCGCGACATTCTGGTCATTTGCTATTAAATTCCTTTTATACAAATAATAATTTAACCTAAAAATAACAATCTTTATTGCCCATCTGTAGCCCAAGTATGTAACAACTTCACATGTCATACGGACTAGGTAAAAAAAAAAAATGAAATTGAACGAAAACATGTGGTTTTAAAATACTCCTATTGGAATGTAAACTGTAAGCTAAACAGAATTTTTTATGAAGTCATTTTTAATTGACCTTAAAAATTTTAAATCTTACTTGTAGTAACTTATTTTTGTGCAGTTTAGCAATTAGCAGCTGCAGCACATACATAACGATTAGGCAAAGTAATTTATTAAATTTAAAAGTCTAATATTAACTAAAATATACGAGTAAGCATGCACATACTCAACACTCAATGTCTTTATTGGGTTCTACAGTTTACTAAAATGTTAGCATATACTAATATATGTATCAATATATATTCTGTTGGGCACTCTCGGTATATTTATTTTACAAAATAATTAAGTACCAATTAAAAATCGGTACGTGGTTACGGTGGTAGAGCCACGCAGCTGTTCCCGCTACTGAATTGGCCGGCTCGAGCCGGATAAGTAGCACGACCTCGCAGAAAATCGGCGTAAAGTGGAAGTGTTTTTGCTACCACGTTTCGTCCGGTGAATGAGGTGGCCGGTGGCCCTTCCCTCTCCATTCCATTCCTCCCAAATCCTCTCTTCCCCTTCTTTCCTTCTGTGCTCCACCTCCCACTCTACCTTTACCCCTCCCTCTCACTCCTTGTCCCTCCCTCTCACTCCTTGTCCCTCCCTCGTACTCCTTGTCCCTCTCTTCCTCAAATATTTCCCCCTCTCAAAGGCTGGCAACGCATTTACAAGTTCTGTTGCAAATGTTTATGGGCGGCGGTGACCGCTTACATCAGGTGAGCCACTTGCTCATTTGTCAGTCCACTCCATTAAATTTTTGGTAACTATCTTTTCATCTAAAACTTGGGAGATGGAATAATAGCAATTTTTTGTAATAGGTTTTTTTAATTTATTTGTAAAATGGTCTTTTTTTTAGATATTTTATTTCTTCGGGTAGATATTTATATATTTTTATTGACATTATATATGTACTTGAAAATTGCAATGCTAAGCGGATGGTCAGACGAAGTGTTACATTGACGCGTGATACAGACAAGTGATATTCATTAACGCGTCACTTCACTTTGATTCAAAGTTAAATAATTGAAGCGTTTTGAAGATACCATCATCTTAAAAATTATATTCTATAACGTATAATTTAAATCGTACTCTCTTCCCACCTTGGAACAATTACACGCTCAACGGGCTGCAATCCTTTTGTAGCCGACATTCTTCGTATTCGATCGTAATGGTTCGATCTAACGCTCAGCGAAAGTATAAAACAATTTTGCAAAGAACAATTTACCAACGTACAGTTTTAAGACTATTTGTAGCAATATTAACAATAAATTAAAGTAATGTAATAACTAGGAAAAATATATAAATAAAAAAGATGTTTATCTATATGTATATATATTCTATATATTCAATCGAACTCGAAACTAACAAACAGCAGCGTGATTTCCCTCTAGACAAATGTTCTCAGTATTTCACGTTATTTTAGAGCGTAAAACTAATTTTCCTTTTTATTTCCTGAAAATGTTTTTCTACTTTATCAAATATCCGATGCGATTAAACAAATAAGATATACCTAACATGAGTCCCGATTTATTTACGTCATTTTGTATATACAAATGAAAAGAATGAAACTTTAAAAGAATTCCCGACAATAAGTATATCATAAAAACACCTGAAGAAATGAATGCAGAAATATACTAATACCATATTAAAATTCTATCCACATATATACCCGTTAAAATGGAAAGCTGGAGTCACTGATGTGAAAAATGCAAATCTTCTTTAGCCTTGATATGTATTCAATCTCTGTGTCAGATACTTGTCATAGACTTAATAATGAATAGACAGGCAATTTACATTTTATTTCGTGCTAACCGTTCTGCCGTTTTCTAAAGTCCCCGACTCTTAGGCCATTACGCTTTTACATTTGCTTATACATATAGTGATGCAGAAAAAAAAATAGTCCAATTGACGAAAGAGAATCAGTTCCATTACCATTTAACAAACTATAATTTCACAGTCTAATTCAAAAAAAATGATCATAACCTAAAAAAGGTAAGTAAAAATTCTCTCTCATTAGCAAAAGTTTTATTCAGTTTCATTAATTAGGTACGTAATGGATAATTTAAGAAATATTGAGGTATTTACGTGTATTGCATTATTTATAGTGGTAGCAAAAGTGTTTCTTGTTGCCTTGGTCCTTCGTGATTTCCAAAAAAACATATATTTACAGTCACAGGTTGATAGATGCCGTAAAAATTAATTAGATTGACAATGCTCAAGTGCTCACAAAAGATTACCATTACGTCCTACGAATGAATCACAAAGTCGTTGAAACAAAGAATCGTCCTATTTGTATTTATGATTACAGAAATTAGGTTAAATTTTTATCCTACAATCAATAAATAAAATAAAAAACAAAGCGCGAGGACCCTGCCAGACGTTAAGACATTGTAAGTAACTTCTGCAAAGATTAGAAGCATTAAGACGTCTCTAAGAAATCTCAGTCCGTCCCGAAACAAAAAACAGTGGAATAGTATTTTAATCTAAAAGACAGTTAGCACGCAAAAAATTTAAGAAGTTTCTTAGCAACTTACCATACTTTATACATATTATTACTGAAGAACCAACTGGTTCGTCAGGAAGATATCGCTCCCTCTTTGTGATAACTGTTATAAACTTGTGAAGTAAATTTATCTCCTTATTGTCATAATTATAATGGGCAGTAGTATTATAGTAGTTAACCGTATGTCGATTAAAGTCTTTAAAAAAAGTCGATGTCGAAGAAAATCTTTAAATAAAAGTACTATGGCAACAAATAAATTTCTAATTTCTCTGGGTAAACAAAAGGCCGCCTATCCGTTAACGTTAATTTTATTTGCAAGATAGAAGATCCTAAATAAATAAATTCCGTGTAATAACTTACCAGCGAAATAAACAAAATTAATGCTGTTTTTTGTGTTTTATTGACACTTGATAAACTTTTAATTAAACTGCCTTTCTTTAATTATATTGTAGCAAATAAAACTACCAATTCATTAAAAAAAAATAAGTATTTTGATATAGAATTATATTTAACATTTCATTCATTGCAAAAAAAAGTATGTAAAGTAAATCCAATTGATAAAAAATTCGCCCCAAGACAACAGAGCATTATAATCGAGGGCTTGATTTAAAATGAATGAAAGAAAAAACAAACGCGCTGTTGTTATTTCCGGAAGTAATTAAACCGTAACGAAACAAAGGTGAATACAAAGACTTCGTTATTTATGCTAAGTTCAAAAAATATATTCTTCGTAGTGTTTCAGAATTTTATAGCTCTCTTTGCGGCTCTACTGCAGCAACTATTATAGCAATTAAGGGTCTGGAGAAAACAGTGGGATAATAAAGAGATTCTAATTTTCACCGACCTTAAAGAATAGGAAAGTCTTAACTCCTCTGAATTTATATGTCATCTTATATATATAACTATGTGTGTGTGTGTGTGTGTGTGTATATAAGTTGCTGTACCTTGATAATTTTTTTATAAAAGATTAATTACGATCTATATCTTACATCACGAAGTTCGAAGATACATCTAGGAACTCTTTATATATAAATATATAAATTAAATAAAACATATATGTCCATTGAGTGAAATGTTATTAAAAACACAATTAAAATAATAACAGTCAATTCGTGAGATTAACGTTACTGTGCCTGAAGTTCCATATTAACACATGAAAATTGCAAATATCGAAACAAATTTCCATGTAAAATATTTCCATGCAAAAACCTCGCTTTCGGTCGGCAATGTGCCTCGTCATTGTTGTAAATTATTTGGCAAAATAAATCACGCCTATCATTGTTGGTATCAAAACGGCCGCCCGGGTAACTTGCAAACGATGTTTTTGTCTCCAACCCAAACGGATACCGTATTACAGAGGACAAAACGCATATAAAACATAGTTCATAGCGGCAAATCTATATAAATACAGTAGAAAGTTATGGAAGAAGAAAAAAGATTGAGAGGATTGTAAATCAATTTAAATGTATTAATTAACATTTATGAATAAAAAAAGGTATTCGAAACAGTTACAGGTAAGCAATATTTGAATGCGAAGAAATCCTTAATTAATTTTGAATTATTAAGAAGCAGTATAAACAATTTAATTCTTGTGATCTATTGTCCCTTAAACAAGAATGCCTGACATTTGAGCTACGAAATGGAATTAATTCGAGTTACCTTTGTCCTGAATACAACCATACATAAGTCTGTTTATATTGCTTACTATAAAATACTTATCAGTTACGTTACCTTCGGTACTTAGTAATATAAGTGTCATGTTTTATAAAAACACTCCTTTCAACAGAAAAATGGTTTGGCAGCAATTCACAGCTGTCGTCGCCACAAACGTGGCAGTAATTGAGAGTATTATTTTAAAAACATGGAACACGGATAGAAAATATATCAAATCAAATCAAATGAAAATTTCTTCAAATAGGCCATCACAAGCACTTTTGAATATAGATAAGTTAATAAAGTTTAAATGACCTTTTAATTTAATAAATTTAACTACAGTACAAAATAAAAGAATCTTAGTGGTCTGAAATGTAAACATATAAACAGGAGAAAAAGAATGATTAAGAGAAAAGATTATACGAGCAAGATTATAAGAACTAATAAAGTGATTCTAACACATGTATGTACATAAGTGGCACAAGCAGGTCATAATGTCTCATTCGATATAGTCTTATACTACAGGTGGCAATGAGTAAACGTTACTTAACACGCTTTGAACTATATTTCGCTATCTATTCAGGTTTTCGGTAAATATAAAAATTAAAAATTAACCTATAACCTTAAAGAAATAGTTTTAGATGCGCTTATCGCCGAAACCTAACGAATATCGATGACAAAGATTGTAATTGTAATAATAAGTTTTAAACGCAATTTAACCTTGTTACATGTGTTTATATTTTATATAACAGCAAGAAACATAACGATAAGAGATAGGAACAAATAATATCGATCAAAAATTTGAGAATTTATATAAAGAGAGAGAGAGTGAGAGAAAACAAGGAAATCCTGCTTACTTCTGATGTGGACGTAACAATATTTTTTGCATACACAACAATTTATATACTACATATAGCTTCGCTCGCGAGAACTTTTTGGATTTTTCTAGTATAAATTACATTTTACTTAACTCTCTGCTCCGCAAATTGTATTAATGTCAAAAAGTATTCCAATTCATTGCTACTACTAGAAAAAGAGTAACAACGAACAAATACACTTTCACATTCATAATATTAGTAGGTATTAGAGAATCAGATTAGAGAAGAAGGAATGAAGAGCATCCGATTTGTCTCAAGTATTCACGTTATATACGAGTACGCTTCGTCAAGATCTGAATGTCCATTACTAGAAATCAGATTAACATTTGTTTTTTTTTAAACAAGAATTACTTGCGTTACAAAATATCGGTTTTAATTAAAATATATTATAGAACGTCGAACATCGAACGTCAGTCTTTACAACCTTACATTTATTTATATATACTCAAACATCCAGATTACGCAAACATTTAAGGTTAAAACTTCTTTTAAACCTATAAACAATTCGTTAAGTATAATGTACACCATTTCATTAATATTATTATTATTAATCACACCATATCACTGTTTAATAAATAAATGCTGTTAAAACGATAATTTGTTAAAAACAGATAAAACTACATAAATAAAAACGAGTGTTTGAAATCGACAAATGTGGCGTCAAGTGTCTATAAAAGTACTTAGTGCCGGTGTGGTAGTTGTTAAGAGCTTGTTAAAAATTTTATTGACTTGTTAGTATGACTTGTATATTTTTATGGGTTTTTTACGGTGGTAGAGCCACGGAGCTGCTCCCGCTGCTGAATGGGCCGGCTCGAATCGAATAAGTAGCACAC
>DWHO01005132.1:0-10532 GCA_018247575.1 Eurytides lysithous rurik | reverse complement strand
TTGTTCATGTTCATTTTGTAAATCGCAAATTGTACTCAATAATTAAATTGTACTGAATGTGAAACGTGTGCCACTTTATATTACTTTTAATGTCACTTTATGTCTTAGCGGCAAACGTTGTAGGTGGTAAACTAATATTATTATCAAAATGTAAGAAAACCTTAAGTCACTAAACAACAAGTTTACCATTGTTGTTTGTCCTGAAAAATAAATAAATTAAAAAAATTAAAAAAAATAGTCAACAGAGTACGTGGGCATTATCCGACTTCAGGGATAGGTTTGGTGGGGTGTTAGCTACGGAGTGACAGCCATATTTTTGTGAAAAAGGTATTAAAAACGTCGGCACAAGTGTATCAAGATACCATTCTCGAGAAGGTAGTTAAGCCCCTCGACAACACCATGTGCAATAACCAAGAATGGTCCTTTCGGCAAGACTCGGCGCCGGGTCATAAAGCTCAATCCACCCAATCTTGGTTAGAAATGAACGTTCCGGACTTCATTAGAGTTGAATACTGGCTGTCATCTAGTCCAGATCTTAATCCACTGGATTATGATTTATGGTCAGTTTAAGGGAGTAAGGCTTGCTTGAAACGCCATGATAATTTGGAGTCCCTAAAACAATCCATACGATTGGCAGTGAAGAATTTTCCCATAGAGTGCGTGCTGCTATTGATAACTGGCCTCAACGTTCAAACACGACTGTATTGCAGCCAATGGAGAATACTTCGAATAAGCTTTATAGATTTTTAATGATTTTATATTAATGTATTTAACTAACACACTAATAGTAATAAATGTTACGTACAATACAACAAAATAAGAAAAATTGTATTTCTTTGTAAACAATATTTATGACAAGAATAAGTATATAAAATATTATTTTGTTATAAAGGAGGATAAATAAAACACACATTAAGACTATAAAAATCTTTTTATTTAAAAATCACTGCGGTACAATATAACGTCGGTGAGCCGGCGTAGCCTACTTACGATCTGAGACACGGCTAACAATTACTCAAAACGGTTGCTTCACGCTCGCAAGTGTTGCCATCACAAACATTTCAATATAAACTAAACATAAGCAAATTGGAATATTACATTGATTGAATTCAATAAATACATTTACATATACCAATGAATCAGGCGGCGCGTAGTTTGACCGGCGCGCCGAGGGTTGATCATGAGGAAAGACTAAGTCCCATTTGGGCTTTCGAAGACAGATTCGTCAGAATCAATTATAATTGCGATAATTATAATTACGACAAAATTCCTTTATTCTATTAATGAAAATTAAATGAAATATTCTTGACCGAGACAAATACCGTTCGAAAGTCGAAAGCCCACCACGACGCAATCAATACGCATCACTGAACCGATAAATCTTAAGTAGTTATAAACCTAGAGCGTCGCCGCGCCGCTCCTACCTTAGGGCCCATTAACAACTCTTTGCTATCATCTAATATACCACTCGTGTGAAGATTTGTTGTGTAAGGGCTTGTGTAAGCTTGTGACGCGCGATCGGTAGAGACGTCGCTTAACTGTAGAGGTCGTCGTCCCCGCCTTCCTCCTGGAAAGTGGGCTGGTCACCGCCCGACGTCCCCGTACCGCCCGCCGCTCCCCCGCTAGAGGGGAATCTGAAAATTGAATGACAATAAGTAACAGCCTACATATGACCCACTCCGGGCACAGGACTTCTCTGTACATAGGCTACAAGCAGTGGCGGTACTACAATACAAGCACAAAATTCCCGCAACGATCAAATTTAAAAATATATTATTCGGGAATTATGTGCTAATTAATATTTATAAATTTTACTCCTTAGTAGGGCAAGCCGGGCTTTTGGAGTTGTATGGTAGTACCGCCACTGGTTACAAGGACAGGGATCACCTGGTAGTGGATTATATATTATTACTATACATCATAATTGGCCTATTTAGCCACAAGCGCAAGTGTAATATACCTCCATGTAGCTGTATCAATGACATCATTATGTATTTATCTTTAAAATAATCAAGGGCGTACTTGGTGCCAAAACAAGACATAAATTAAAAAAAAGATTTTGGTTGATTTTGAAGTGGACAGCTATATAAACAGCCATAACCCACCCACACAAACAATATCTGTCATCTCTCTATCCTACATAATTTCTATTTCATACATTACAAAATCACTAGTGCTTTAATGTTCACTATTGACATCAGTTTTTTCACTTAATTATAAACTTAATTAATTTTCTTGTTTAAACATTGACAAACGAAAAGCTCCTACATATTCAGATATGCTTTTCGTCAATTGCCAAATTGACACTTAGATCTGCAACTAAAGTGATATGTGTTACTTGAAACTTAATTTTGAACGTTTTGGATTTCAGACACTATCATAATAGTGTAGATCTATCTACTGTAGGGCAGATGAAGAAATAAGCTTTATTAGTTAACCACATATATCCAATAAGAAAGTACATGACGGAGAAATTTGGAGCATTTTGAATACTTCTCCTTCACATGTTTTTTTCTTACAGGATAATCAGATACCTATCCGTATCAGTAGTTTAAAAAAACGTAGAAAGTGAAAATAAACAAGGATCGGGCACGTACCGGAAGTTGGTGCCGAAGCCACGGCTCTGCTGCAGCGTTTGAGCGAACATCTCGTACTTGCGGATGTCGTTGTCGGAGACCGAGCGCCGCGCGAACTTCATCGCCTCCTCGAAGTGGGCGCGGCTGATCTCCGGCACCGGATCCTCCTCATCCATCTGCGCGAATTTAATGCGACAAATTAAAAAAGGCGAAAAAACCTTAATTGGCTTGGACAAACACTAAAGCATATTGGGCGAAATTCACGAATAAAAAAAAGAACACAAGAAATATTATAGTAAACCGTTACTTATTACATTTTCGTGGTTAAGCCATATTTCTCCATGAAATGCTTTACTAATTTGTACAATTACACAAAATGATTCTCCCTGTTATAATTTACTTATTCCGAACAGTACGATAAGTCAACAAATATTAACCCTTAACGGACCAATGCCGCCATATAAGCGGCATTGCAGTTTCGCTTACTGGATCTAATGCAGAGTATATGACGGCAGTAAACTTTTAGTATTTTTACTACTATCATTATTGTTATATTTACTAGTATCGCATTAAGTGTAGTACAGTGTCTGACTCTATCTGTGAGTTTGTTTTTGCTTCGTATTAAAATAGCGTGATCTAGTGGGAAAAACAAACTGGTAACACTTCCTGACCGTTAAGAGTTAAGATGAAAGCAACCAGTGAACAAAACATCGGGGGTCAACAGTCAAAATAAAATGCGTGTCGAAAAGTAATTTATACAAAACATTTAAGAATTTTTTTTGGATTATGAGACGAACGAGCAAGCAGTTCACCTGATGATAAGCGACCACTGTTGCCCATGGACATTTACAATATGAGAAGTTGCAAATGCGTTGCCAACCCTTAAGGTGGGAATTTTTGGAAAGACGAAGGGGTAGGGTAAAGGGGGAGTCATATAAACACTCACATCCATGACGGCGGCCGGGGTTTGTTGCTGGCGCGTCCGCTCGCGCTGAATCTCCGCCTCTATAGCCTGCCTGATGGCAAGCTTGCAGGCGCGCTGGCACACCTCAGTCAGATCAGCACCGCTGAAGCCCTGGGTCACCTGAATTAGAACATCCACATCTTGTTACATACGGGAAAAAGTTTCTCTGCAGTGGCCTGACGCATTAACAAGGCAAAACCACCACGACTAGGCGGCTGTGGAACTTTTACGACGCCTATAATAAAACTGCGCTGCGCTGCGCTGCGCTAATCGCCGAGAGATGTACGATGTTATATCGATATGCCCAATAATCACGCTGACAAAACATGGGGAATGTTAACTGAACCATTTAGATGTTTACAGTCTAACTAGCTTAGACTAGCGCTTGCGGGTTTGAATACCAGTTAATCACCTGACAAACACGAAATTATCAAATCTTGAACAATCTATAACTTGTATGATGTTTTATGTGTTCAAGGAGAGTTCACTTTAGGTTGGTTAGGTATGGCGATTTACCTGCTTATAATGGCGGTATAATTCATGATTGCCTACGTGGCCAAGTGGTATACGCCTACGCTTTACAAATCGGAGGTCGTGGGTATGAATCCCGCGTAGGGAAACGACTTTGTTTTGTTGTTTCTTAGTTGAGTTATGACATAATGGGGAGATCACCCGATTGTCTGAAAGGTAAGATGATCCATGCGTCGGATGGGCATGTAAAAAGTCGGTTTCGGCTTCTTGTCGACGCCATCTTGCGGTGGCTTAGCAAAGTCATTAATAAGAGGTCAGTTAAATGTCACCACCCCTGCACTTTATCTCTCTCCGGTCGTGTTGGTTATCCTTCTCAGCGGACTATGAGAATAAGTGCACCTGTACCTGCGCAAACACTTGTGCACTATAATATATATTGCGCCCTTGGCTGATCTCATGTAGATCGACCGCCGTGGCCGGGTTCGGTCAGGAGGGCGTTATTATTATAATTCATGAAAGCATCGAGTTTATGCGTGTGTGTGTTTGTGCATACTGCACACAGTACCTTGGCAATGTAGGAGAGGTCGACGTCCTTGGCGATGGGCGACTTGCGCAAGTTGGAGCGCAGGATGGACTCGCGAGACTTCTCGTCGGGCAGCGGAATGTAGATCAGCTGGTCCAGACGGCCCGGCCGCAAGATCGCCGGGTCGATGATGTCCGGGCGGTTGGTCGCGCCTGAATGGACGAATGTAAATTAGTAGACATAAAATTTTATCGTTAAAATAAAATGTTAAAAAGCTGTCTAGGAAAAATATTCAAAATTAAAATCGTGTTCACAAAAGCAGTACGCCTTTTGAGATAAGTTTTATGTTGATAGTTCATGTTAATACTCAATAATAATAAGCCGATTTGCCTCTTACTTATAACTCCTAAAAATATTGTTTTTAAGTAATTTTTGTAGCTTAATGTACAACTGTTAACACGTTGACGGACACTTGCGTTGATAGCCGTCAAAGTGAAGTTCACTATGTGCAATGATGGCAATAGCCGTCAAAAATGAAACAGTCGTTTTTAGAGACTACAGCTATAGTTGCACAAATGTGTACAAGTAGAAGCCTAGTTTCATGTTTTCAAAACAATTTTTTTGGCTACATTTCGTTTTACACCTGCTACATGACTTGGAGCTTCAGCGTGCCGTGCTTGTGAAGGATGTAGTGCAATCGTGTTTTCACTTGAATTTATAGTTGTTATTGACATATTTAACGATATTTATTGTTTATGCTGGTAAGTATTTGTTTATCATTTATTTTACATTTTAAATGAAAATAAAGAAAATAGTAAATTTTTTTGATACATTAGTGATATTTATGGTTATACTGTTTACTTTTCGTTTTTTATGATTTTACATTTGAAATATAAATAAATAATAATAATGTAATGATTGTAAGAGTAAAACTTTACTTCTAATATTACAAAAATTACAAAAACATATGGTGTTGACTTTCGAACCTCACTTGTATTAACTGTCCGTCGATGTGATAAAAATTGATAAAGTTACTTTATAAAATATCTAGATACGCATTTCAGTTTAGGTAAAGGGCTATATCATACAATGAAAAATTGAGTTGATCTTGAGCCAGTATTTGTTATCAAACTGCCACATACCAATGATGAAGACGTTCTTCTTGGCGCCCATGCCGTCCATCTCGGTGAGGATCTGGTTGATGACCCTGTCGGCTGCACCGCCCGCGTCGGAAACGTTGCCTCCGCGAGACTTGGCGATGGAGTCCAGCTCGTCGAAGAACAACACGCACGGCGAGGCGGAACGTGCCTGTCGATTTCGTTCTTACTCTATTACTTTTGTTATTTTTTTAAATGTTTACTATTTTACTTATGTTTTTGAATAGTAGAACTACCACTTAAAGCGGTCCGGTCCGCTTTAAGTGGTAGAACTTATTTTTGTTATTTTTTTTTTATTTTTTCTTTATGTTTTTTTTAAATGGTTGGACTGCAGATTCCGCCTGGTCGTACCACTGCATTGCCAGTAATTCTAACGCAGCAATGTGTAAGCACTAGTACAAATATTTTTTGTAGTTCGTACAAATATTTGTTCCGGGTGGGAGTGGGAATCGACGATCGATCAGGGCCTAGCGATGTCACATTTAAAATATCTGAGTGACATGCTCAGCGCACGGCCAAACAAGTTCTGTCTGGCACTGTGCTCTTATGAGTAGACGTGTCACTTAGCATTAGGCGCACGAATTGCTCATCTTGTCAATTTACGTCCAAATAAAAAGAAATACTGAAATATATTCAGTGGCGGTACTACCATACAAGCCCAAATGCCCGACTTAGTAGGGCTACTAAGAAGTAAAATTTATAAATCTTAATTAGCACATAATTTCAGCAATGCTCAAATTTAAAAATAAATTATTCGGGAATTACGTGCTAATTAAGATTCATAAATTTTACTCCTTAGTAGGGCCAGCCGAGCTTTTGGGCTTGTAAGGTAGTACAGCCACTGAATATATTGTATATTTATCGTACGCAATACGACACCAAAACTGTCTGTATGTCATATTCCGTGCTTCACATTGTCAAATCGTATTCACTTTTTTTATGTGATAAGGTTGACTTTACGTTGAATTTTTACGATTTCCCACAGACATCTACAACTGAAATGCACGAACTAAAATGTATAATAAAAGAATTAGTAGTTTCATTTAGCATTTAATTTAAGACGTCTAAAGGTAGACAAAGGCAACAACCTTTGTTAGATGTCTTAGATTTCTGTGTTATAATTGACAAAGTGAAATAATATTTCTTTAGTTTCTCAGCTTCATTATTGAGGTTATCGGAATAAATTTTTTCATGTCCTCTTTACAATTAACCCCATATACTACTAGTATGTACTCGTGATTATATGTTACATTAATAAAAATACGTTTCATAATATTCCCTAAGTAAAATAATTAGTACTATATTTAACTTAAGTAAAGTAAAAAAATGTACCTTGTCAAAGATGTCTCGCACATTAGCTTCAGATTCACCGAACCACATGGTAAGCAGTTCCGGGCCCTTCACAGAGATAAAGTTGGCCTGGCACTCGTTTGCAATAGCTTTGGCCAGTAGAGTTTTACCTGCGGAGAGAAAAAAATTGTATTGAAAAAGTAAATTTTCAGCTTATAGAAAAGAAATCATACTTTTCATTGAACCGCGAGAGTTGCTTGCAGTCAGTTCAGCGCTGGGAGGGTTTGTGAATGTCACAAGACAGTCACCAAGACTTAGACCCTTCTAGTATTTTTATTCATTATTGTACAAATAACAATCAACAAAAATAAACTTAAAATGAATGTTTGTATAAAAGTATTTACTAAAATCTTTTACCGTTTGACTGATCACCAAGAAAATTGGCAAGTATTATTATTATGTATCTTTTCAAAGAGAGGTTTTGATCTTCTTTGCTATAAATCACCACCGGATGACAGTGCAATGTATTAACTTCTCGACACATACACATATACATACATAACTTTTCGACTGAGGAATGTCAATTTTGGCTTTCACACAGTTGGGTTATTTAAAACACTGTCCCTATTTGAAATGTCTTGTGTTATAAGGGCGTTTCACATACATAAATAATAGTATATACATAATTTATATATGTGAAACGCCCTTATAACTCATGATATTTCTCTCTTACAATAGGGGCAGCGATTCATAGATAAAAACATAGATAAAAGAATAGTTCTAACATCTGTAGTAATTTTATCAAATATTCAACTCAACATCAACTATTATGTTCAATAGTTAACACTCGTTATTTTTATCGACAGCATTCCAGAATTTTCTAAAAGCCACGAAACGTATTCGATTCATAAGGATATAGTATTCAAATCGTGTCTTCGCACGACTAGGTCGGGCTTTTAGCCTATACGGCTCTGTAAAGCTTCATCGGATCGCCTAATCCGTGGAAATGCTAGTTTCCACGAATAGGATCGACCCCATGTCCTGCGAGGTTTCGCATAAGGATATGCGTGTTGTGTTACAATTTTTAATTTACATTATTATTAGAATTACTCGGGGGATTGTTGGCTACGGACAGTCGAGGTGCGGTGTATGGACCTGGACCGCGACGATCGTCGACTGTGCATTGGCAAGAGGAAGTCGTGTCATATTATACGCACCACATCCGGGCGGGCCGTAGAAGAGGACACCGCGCGACGGCTGCATGCCGAACTTGAGGAACTTGTCCGGATGCTCGACCGGGTACTGCACCAGCTCCTGCAGCTCGCGCTTCACGCTCTGCAGGCCACCGATGTCGGCCCACGTCACGTTCGGCACCTCGACCACGGTCTCGCGCAGAGCGGACGGCGACGACTTTGTTATCGCGTACTGTGGACACGCCGAGTTATGTCACACTACATTCTTCAATGGGAGAAGGTAGCAGTGGAGAGGCTAGTTCATCTGACGAGTGATTACCCCTTTCACGCGATGAGACACGAAAATGAATAATGCCTACACTTTAAACCAGAGGTCGGCAACCAGCGGCCCGTAAACCACTACGGTTACCCTTATACCCAATATGGGTATCTAAACAAAGCGTCAATTAGACGAAATGTGGGCCGCACAAATATTCTCATAACATTTGTGGCCCGTATTTAAAAAAGGTTGCCGACCTGTGCTTTATACCTTTTGTAAGGACAAGCTACTCCTTAAATTTATCAGGAAGTATGAATGTAGTACAACCAAATATGCCGACCTTATCATCAGAAAATCAGACCGTAAGAAAATCTTTTCTTTTATCACAATCACTAATCAAATAAGTTTGCTTACACGGAAGTTGTCCATGGAGACGGCGAGCGAGTTGAGCACTTCGGCGTCGATCTGGTCATCCTCGAGATCGATGAGGTCCATCTTCTCTCGGATCTGCTGCAGGGCCGCCTCCGAGCAGAGAGAGGCCAAATCTGCGCCTACGTGACCGTGGGACTCGGCCGCGATCTAGATAAAAGGTACATTTTCAGATACAACTAACCTATCGGCTTTCACTTTTATAAAGGCAAATTAGACTAATTCAAAAGATCCGTGAAAATCCTCCAAAACAACATACAGTAGAACCTCGATTATCCGAAACAATCGGGACCGAGACTGATACAAAAGTTAGGATTATAGAAACGTGGGATTTTTGGACAAGATCCTGTGATTGTCCATTGTTTATATCTTTCGCGACAACGTCAACGTTCGGATAATTGAAGGTTCGGTTCGGATGCTCGAGGTCCGGATAAGCTAGGTTCTTCGGTAATTTAATAATAATAATAACATTATGAGTATATTATATTTGGCTAGATAAATAAATAAGCCATTTCGATTAAACTTGCCTTGGTTTTTGACACAACCAAAATCCTCTATATTCACAAAGTCTAGTCACAAATTGCTGACAAGAATGATGGCAATCATCGGTCCTGTCAAACATCTAATGGGCTCACCTGTTCCAGGTCGACGTCGTCACCGAGCTTCATGTTCTTGGTGTGAATGCGCAGAATCTCCAGGCGGCCGGTGGCGTCCGGGATACCAATGTCGATCTCGCGGTCGAACCGTCCGAAGCGACGCAAAGCGGGATCGATCGAGTTGGGCCGATTGGTGGCCGCCATTACGATCACGTGGGAAGATTTCTTCATACCTGCGATACAAAATAGTAGACTATTTTGCTGATATTTAAATTTTAAACGTTACATATACTTCGCAGTACTGGTGAAGTATATAACATTCCTAAGCTCTTAGCTATCACTATTAATTTTATTCTTTAAAGAATCTAGCTACCATTTGTCTGTGTTCAATCAAATACAGTATATCACAATGTAAACATGAGAAAGAAAATCGGGTAAATACTATTTATTTGTCGAGTAGGAAGGCAAACGAGCAAACGCCTCGTCTGATTGTAAGCAATCACCATTGCCTATAGACATTCGCAACGTCGAAGGGATTGTAAATGCGTTGCCAGCCTTTAAGGTGGGAATTTTTCTAAAGGAGAGAGAAGGGAGGAAGATGGCTGGGTAATCGACTACCTCACTTATCGGACTAATAGTAGTGCATACAATTTCACTTTACGCCGATTTGTGTTGTACTTACTTAGACTAGCCGTGGTATAGTGGTTAGTGCCACTGACTGCAAAGACAGAGGTCGTGTGTTCGATTCCCACTCAGGGCAAAATATTTGTGCGATAAGCAGAAGTGTTATTTCTGTGTCTGGGTGTTAAATATCTAAAAAAACATATAACTATGCCAATCAGTTGTCTGGTTTCCATAGATCAGGCTTTGCCTAGTTTGGGATCAGATGGCTGTGTGTGAGATATCCCTTGATACTTATATTTATTATTTACTAGCTGATCCGGCGAACTTTGTTCCGCCTTAGAGGCAATAAATAATAATATATTTCTAACAAAACTTATAATTGTCAAATTTACGTTTAGCTGTCATTTGCATTTTGTTATTCCATGTCAGATGCGTTTTTGTTATACCACG